>ML832634.1:14286-53503 GCA_009831015.1 Picea engelmannii
GGTTTTCTCCCGATTTGGGTTTCCACGTAAAACACTGGTGTACTGTGCATGTGTGTGATTGTTTATTTATTACTGCTCATTATTGGATAATAATTCTACATTGATATAACATTTGAAGAAAAAGCATTATAATTACGTTATTATTGATTCACCCCCCCTCTCAGTAATCCAACATATATTCTATACTTGCTAGGAATTTTACTAATTTTATATTATTTCTCTTGCATGTTTGACTTTTGGCTTATAGATCAATTTGAAATTTCAATTGTGGAATATTTATTGAGAAGTCAAACATCGATCGTGGGAAGAAAAGATCAAGACAAAATGATCTATCATCATACTTTCAAAGACCTCAATCCAAGGATCCACATTCTCTTCATGCTTTGAGCTCTTTTGAGCAACCTATCACTGAAAGAGATGTCAAATCTTGTGAGAATGCATCTAATATCCCAATAATAGATAAGGAAATATGTTCCTCTGGTGATCAAAATGAGATAAATGCATTTCACCAGAAGTTGGTAGTACAAATGTCGAAAATATTTCATTGGAAAAGAACACAACCAATTCACGAAAAAGACAAAAATGCCAATGGGACATAGGGAGAGGCTTCCAAGTAGATTGGGTCTCAAAATTTCCATTTATTGAACCATTACCTCCAAAAAATGAGAAAGAGAAACCAAAATTTAGATGAAATATATGTAGTTGGAAACTTGGCATGCCAACTATATTTTAGATTAAGTTAGATACAATTGAGAATCATGTAGGAAATGTGTATGAAAATAAAATTGTAGATGGCGAGGAGAAATCTATTGTCAGATGGAAATATTCCAAGGAATATCGACATGTCAAATATGCTGATGAATATAATGAATATTTAATAAGCAAGCAAAAATTCGAGACAGGTGGAGGAAGCATCACATCTCTATTCAAAAATACAATGGAAAGAAATTTGTTATCCAAGACAATTCAATTAAGCACTGTATTTCACATCTTATCTAAAGGGTGTCCGATGACAGATTATCCTGATTATATGAAATATCTATCTTTTCTTCAAATGCCAAACATTTCATCTTCTCATTGGTCTTTAATGAGTGGTTGGGAATGGGAAAAATATCTAGCTCGAGTAGAAAAGGATGATATGGAAGAGAAGATTGCAAGTGCTAGGTTTTTGTCATTGTCTTTGGATGATGTTACAACTATTGATAATACTTCATGGATTTGTATGAGTATTTATATGGTTAATGACCATATTAGGAATTCCTATCTACTTGGGGTTCATAAAATGAAGGAGAATTCTACAACTCAAAATATTTATGAACTTGTTAATAATAGTTTGAAGGAAAGTGGTGGTATGGATCCTTTAATGATTGCAAAACAATTGGTATGTGTTGGAGCAGATGGAGCATCAGTAATGCAAGGACAAAGGAATGGAATTTGTGTTAGACTACAACTACCAAACTCATCGTATATGTTGAGTATTCATTGTATGGCTCATAGTATGAATCTTGCATTTAAAATAGTAAGCAAGTTTCCATCGGTTTCAAAATTTGAAGATCTTGTATGAGAGGCTTATGCATATTTTTCTCGTAGTCCCAAACGATTTTTCATAGTTTAAATTTTTTTTCAACGGTGTTACAAATGGAAACAAGCTATTAAAAGATGTTGATACAAGATGGATCTCATTGAATGGACCAGCTCAAAGATTATTTAGTGAGTACCAGTCCTTGGTAGGGGTGATGTATGAACATCGCTTAAGTGTAGATAAAGCTCAAGATCTTCTCTTTTGACTAACTGACATAGAGACATTATTAACATTGATTGGAATTCTTCCTATGCTAGATGAAATGAATGTCCTCGTGAAAATGTCTCAAAGTCGCACAATGTATATTGTAGAATACACAAATTCAAGAACATTTGCATGCCTTTCATTGGATAATTTGTATACAATGCCAAAGTCTTTCACAGGTCCATGATTTACAAATTGGACTACGATAATTGATATAGAAAATACTGAAAATTATTTGAAGTTTGATGAAAAAGGTATACTATGTATGGAAGTGTGTGGGTATATGGTTCCTTTTCATTATATTGATAAGACATGATGACCCACCAAAGAGCACCTTGTGTCAACAAACCTATTCGACAATGTTTTCGTTTTAGTGAGACAGAACTTGATAGAAATTCCAAAATCACTTTCATCGGAGATAAGAGAACGATTCCCTCGAGATGAATTGTAGGAGGCCATGTTTGTGGTGTACCCTGAATATCAGAACAATATAAAATGTCAACCTACTTTAAAACATGACTTTGTAGCAGAATTAAATACTTTAGTGGACCACTTTTGCAAGAAGGCTGAGATACATGGAGAATAGGTTGAAGGTATTTTGGATCAATCAAAATTGTTTCAACAAGCCACACGCTTCGCTGAAACACTGTGGAATCAATTTCACACTTTGGAGAATCCTCTAGAATATGGTGCAATAACAAGATTATGGACTATTATAAGTGCTAGCCAATACTTATAGGAAAACATATCTTAATATTTTAAATTAGCGGATTTGTGTCAAACCATGATTTTTGGATCAATGGAGGATGAGAAAATGTTTAGTGCACTATCATTTTTGAAGTCAAAGATGAGGAACAATCTTGATAAACATATGGATATATGTTTAATATTATATGTAACAAAGTATGACATTACCACTTTTCCATATGAAAGAGCACTAGCTCTTTGGCGATCTGATTGTGATAGAAGGGGAGAAAACAATATAACAAGTTTCTCTAATGAACTTGATACAAAACATAATTCTTTGGAGGCTCATAATGATAGTCAATTTGGAGAGGGTCTTATTCATAACGAATAAAATGAGCACCAAGATGAGAACTAGGAAATTGATATACTGTAAGATTTGATCTAATCCAATATATATGAGAGCCTAGGGGACACTTATTTCGGTATATGTGTTCCATTGGTGGTACAAGAAGTAGTGAATAGAATAGCACAAATGATGTGATTCTTGTGATACGTTCGTCCTCTATTTTTGTAGGTCAAAAATTCTTTATCATAGCAATATTACTATATGCCAATTTGAGGATGCATTTTAGGTAAAAATAGGTTCTATAATTTATATTTTGTGTTTTTCATTGTAACTTTGGAGCCACATTTTCTTGATGCAAGTTATTTTAAGATTGGTGTTTTGTTATTTAACTGTTACATTGTATCTTTCTTGTATGTGATAGAAAATGAAGTTGGAATTTGATGAAGATGGGACCTATCTCTTCACATAGATATTGCCCCAGTATTAAAGGGTAGATACCTGATTTAACAAGAATTCCTCTAAGCAAGAATGGGATTATTCAAGTAGATGAAATTTCTTTGATGTGTTTCTCTAATATGTTGATAAATTTTAATGGTTTGTTTGTTTGTTGCATTTTGGAGCATTTTGTCAAGTTTGGAATTTTGTGTTTATTTTGGTTAAAAATGTGTTAGGCCCTTGAATGCTTCTAGTTCTAATTTGATGTTTGACTGAACCTTTTGTTATGGAATGATTGGCTTTATCTAATTTCCATTGAGTCAAGGGTTTGGGTTAAAGTTAAAGACCTTTGTTGAGTAAAAAATTGTTTTTCATCTTTTTGTCATGACATTTATTTGAGAAACATATGGTCTTAGGCTTAATATACGCCTTTAGTTATTTTGTGGGCACTCAATGTGTTCTCCATAATTATGATTTTTTTTTAATATGTTTGATGGTCAAGGAAATACTTTTTTATTTCCTTTCATTTTTTGGCATGACTTGAGCATATTCACCTTTTAGGATCTACTATGTTTATTTTGTATTTTATTTGAAAAGACTTATTGATTATTTAGAAAGGGAAATGAGTTGTACTTAGCTAAGTGAAGAGAAAAATGGTCTATGCACTAGGTTTCTATGCATACATCATAGGAAACCTATTAGCATGGGACCGACATTCCTCTAATGCAATTATACTTTCATAAATATGGTGGTTGAATTTCATATTCCATAAAGAATGTTATGCAAAACCCTTTGTTGATTGGATAAATACCTCCATTACCCATAATTTTCTGCCACTTACCTTGTAAACCTCCATTCCATACCATAACTAACAACACACATTGTATTGTTTGTCTTTTAAAGTTTTCTTGGTTGAAATATTAGTGTATGCTACATCAATGAATTGATGTTTAAGGTATTGATGGTTGTATTACTCTTCAAAGCATCAATGTTAGGCCAATGACCAACACTATGAAGGTGGAAGTGAATGAAGGATAAGCATGCTTCATTATTACACAAGAGTACATGAAAATCACATCAAGGTAAGCCCATGAAAGTTTTGAGTGTGAATTTACACTCTCTTGCAGATTTATCAATGATTATGAATGCATCATGTCATTGATTTAGGTGTTATATGAATTAATTAGTGAGATATTGGGATAAGAATGTTTACTTCAATTAGTTATATGGATATTTATCTCACTTGGTAATTTTCTTCATGCTTATTGTGGCTCAATGCCTTGCATCCCAATCCATTTATGGCTAGTGTTCCAGGGCTTATTTTCATTTATTAGACTTGTTTATTGACATTAAAAGAATTTGAACACATCACACACATACACATGGTCAATTATCATGTAGTGACTATAACATCACAACAAAAGAACATGTAGAACACTCCCACTTAGTAATAAACCAACACACTAAGTGTGTCACCATAGCACTAAGATATGACACAATATAAAGAGTGCTCCAATATCAACCATGGTACATCAATAACCCATAATTGGAGACTATAATATGTTCTAGGGGAAGAAACAAATAACATGCAAGCAACTACTTTCTTTTCTCAAATTTGTGCAGTTCAAACCTGTTGGTAAAACCATGCTAAATAACTTTTTCAATTCATAGGGATTGATATTGATGATGAGGAATATGTCACTCATGATATTGAAGAGGTTTTATCTGAGTTTTCTCTGCATCAAGATGAAAGGGAAGAAATCAGTAATGTGAATTCTCAGCCAGTAGATGTTTATCCTTTGACTATAAATGAAATTGAACAAGATTTTAATAGTCATATTTCATCTTCTGAGTTCAATAATAATGAAAAACTGGTTTTCTCTCTTGATACCGATGACATGTTAGCAGAATCGACTTGTAGAATTCAATGGTACACAAATCACCGAGCCAATGTTAACTTCTATCAAACTCAATTTTCTCCTCTGTCTAAATATGAAATAGATCAGCTCCTAAAAAATCATGTTACAGCCCAAGCTAATGTAGATTTGTAGCCCTTACAGTGTTCACACAGTCAAGAATGTGTTAGTGAAATTTCTTCTGTTATTGAAAATGTAAATCTTGGTTTAAATGATGGCAATCATAAAACTAATGAAACTGTATAGGAAGATGTTGTGAGTAAGCTAATTTGTGATGATGATTTCCTGCAAGGAGATCAACAAACAAGGATTGTTTTCTTTCATGAAGAGGATAGGGATGTCATGTTTAATAATCTTGAAGAATGTTTTTTGTTCAAGGATAATTTAGACAATGAATGGGAGGAGTATGAGTCTGAGATAGACATTATGATAGTGATAGAATCAAAGTTACTCATACCTAAGGAATTTACATCCAACACTTAGATAAAAGAAATTCATACTTCCCTATGCCTTCCTATGGATCAACAAACGAGTGTTCTTTCAAATCAAAATGAAGGGTGTGTTTGTGTTTTTAATGGATCTCAAGACAAGGTAACATTTCAAATTATTGAAGATCCTTTTACGAATTTTCTATAGTTAGCAGGGAGAATGTATCTTCTTGTATTTATGGACCAGAAACACATCTTTAGTGGACACTCAGAGTTTCCTATATTTTTTTTCCTACCTGCTCAAGGAAAGTGTGTGCATGATTCAAGTAACTTAGTAAGTAGCCATTTGTTGGATTGGTTACACCAGAGGGATCATTTCACATGATTGTATATATGTCTTCAGTAAGAGGGAAGCTATCATCGGGATTTGAAGCCTGAGGTGAAGGCCCTAAGATATCAATGGCATGTTTCCATAAGTAAGTTCAATCAGTAGTCAAGTTGTTCAATCAGGTCAATTTTTGTTTCAGTTAGTTATTTTGGTTTTGAGTGTTTAGTGTTTTATTTTTTACTCGCTACAAATGATCATTTGAAAACCCTGACCTAGTTCCTAGATCTATGACCTTGGTCCAACAAACCTATAAACTCAAAACCTCACTGAAATGAAAACCTAGCCTAATGTATTTTTCCTTCTCCAGTCACCTTATTGACTGTGATCATAGAGAGAGCCCTCTCTAGTTTGGTAGGGATAGCTACCAAATCAAAAGTTTGGTCTGTGGTTACCTCTTCAGTCTCCTTCTCAACCTTAGGATAATTGTGGGAGTGATAACATTTTGGCGTCGTTGCTAGGGAACGAATGTAAAAAACTTCCCTGGGAAGAATGAAAAATGATCCAGATCTGATTGTTGATGGTGAGCAATAGTCAGACATCAAACAGGTTGTGCATCTTTCACCTAGCAACTCCAGTTTTGAAGAATTCAAAGGTTCAAAATCTTCATGGCGAATCCACTTTTCAAGAACCGGTAGTTTGAAGAACTTCTTGGTGACTTCACTATTTTCAAGATGGATTCAACTTCTCAAAGGTATGCTCCTATGAATCGAGCTCATATTCCAGGTTTTCTGAATCAAATACCTTACATATATTGGAAAACAGATCTGCTTAGGTTCGGAGATGAAAAAGATGACAATGTTGCTATACATTTGATAAGATTTCATATACATATACATAGGCTAGGTTTATATCTTCCTGAGAATTGTTTGATGAATATGTTCATGGAAACCTGAGGATGATGTCAGGTCATGGTACGAGGAATTTCGTGCTGCCAATCTATTTTCACTTAAATAATTTCCTCTAGCATTTTGTGACAATTATAAGCAACATTGTCTTTCCTTATTGCTGATAGAAAAATTATGTGAAAAGTTTGAGCAACGTTTTTAGTTCATAGGGATTGATATTGGTGATGAGGAACTTGTCACTCATGATATTGAAGAGGTTTTATCTGAGTTTTCTCTGCATCGAGATGAAAGGGAAGAAATCAGTAATGTGAATTCTCTGCTAGTAGATGTTTATCATTTGACTATAAATGAAATTGAACAGGATTTTAATAGTCATATTTCATCTTCTGAGTTCAATAATAATGAAAAATTGGTTTTCTCTCTTGATATTGATGACATTTTAGCATAATCAACATCTATAATTCATCGTCACACAAATCACCGAGCCAATGTTAACTACTATCAAACTCAATTTTCTCCTCTATCTGAATATGAAATAGATTAGCTCCTAAAATTCATGTTACAACCCAAGCTAATGCAGATTTGTAGCACTTACAGTGTTCACATAGTCAAGAATGTGTGAGTGAAATTTCCTTTTTTATTGAAAATGTAAATCTTGGTTTAAATGATGACAATCATAAAACTAATGAAACTGTACATGAATATGTTGTGAGTAAGCCAATTTGTGATGATGATTTCCTGCAAGGAGATCAACAAACAAAGGTTGTTTTCTTTCATGAAGAGGATAGGGCCATCATGTTTAATAATCTTGAAGAATGTTTTATGTTCAAGGATAATTTAGACAATGAATGGGAGGAGTATCAGTCTGAGATAGATAGTATGCTAGTGATAGAATCAAAGTTACTCATACCTGAGGAATTTACATCCAAAACTCAGATAGCAGAAATTCATAGTTCCCTATGCCTTCCTATGGATCAACAAACAAGTGTTCTTTCAGATCAAAATGAAGGGTGTGTTTGTGTGATGGCCATCAAAAGCCAAAAGTTTTCATGATTTTGACCCTATGAACTAATGATGACACAACATGGAAGAATGAGTTGAATGATGACCAGGATGACCATGATACATTTTAAAAAAGGAATTAACTAACCATGTTGATGTCCATTGACCATGAAGGTTGAAAGGAGTAGTAATAAACCTAGGCAACTAACTAGTTACCAAAGTTTTATTGAAAACCTATTTGAAACCACACAAATTTGTAGTAGGACGCTATCAAAAACTTGGTAAGAACACATTTGATCATTGGTGATTGACAGGACTAAAAGACACTAACATTGGCTCCATCTTGGGATGGAATCTCCTTTAGGAGGTATCAAGAACACCATAGACCAGGTCTCTTTGTTCATTGGTCCATGGAGTAAAAAATAAAACACTAGACACTCAAAATTGAAATAACTAACTGAAACAAAAACTGACCTGACTGAACAACTTGAATACTGATTGAACTTACTTATGGCAACATAACATAGATATCTTAGGGCCTTCACCTCGGGCTTCAAATCCTGATGATAACTTCCCTCCTACTGAAGACATATATACAATCATGTGAAATGATCCCTCCAGTGTAACCAATCCAGCAAATGGCTACTTACTAAGTTACTTGAATCATGCTCACACTTTCTTTGAGAAGGAAAAAAAAAAAAAGATAGGAAACTTTGAGTGTCCACTGAAGATGTGTTTCTGGTCCATAAATACAAGAAAATACATACTCCCTCCTAATTGTAGAAAATGAGTAAAAGGATCTTCAATAATTTGAAATGTTACCTTGTCTTGAGATCCATTAAAAACACAAACACACCCTTCATTTTGATATGAAAGAACACTCGTTTGTTGATCCATAGGAAGGCATAGGGAAGTATGAATTTTTTCTATTTGAGTGTTGGATGTAAATTCCTCAGGTATGAGTAACTTTGATTATATCACTAGCATACTTTCTATCTCAGACTCATACTCCTCCCATTCATTGTCTAAATTATCCTTGAACATAAAACATTCTTCAAGATTATTAAACATGACAACCCTATCCTCTTCATGAAAGAAAACAACCCTTGTTTGTTGATCTCCTTGCAGGAAATCATCATCACAAATTGGCTTACTCACAACATCTTCATGTACAGTTTCATCATTTTTATGATTGTCATCATTTAAACCAAGATTTACATTTTCAATAACAAAAGAAATTTCACTCACACATTCTTGACTGTGTGAACACTGTAAGGGATGCAAATATGCATTAGCTTGGGATGTAACATGAATTTTAGGAGCTAATCTATTTCATATTCAGACAGAGGAGAAAAATGAAGTTAACATTGGCTCAGTGATTTGTGTGCCTTTGAATTATAGATGTCGATTATGCTAACATGTCATCAATATCAAGAGAGAAAACCATTTTTTCATTATTATTGAACTCGGAAGATGAAATATGACTATTAAAATCATGTTCAATTTCATTTATAGTCAAATGATAAACATATAATGGTTGAGAATTCACATTATTGATTTCTGCCCTTTCATCTTGATGCAGAGAAAACTCAGATAAAACCTCTTCAATATCATGAGTGACAAGTTCCTCATCATCAATATCAATCCCTATGAACTGAAAAAGTTGCTCAAACTTTCCACGGAAATTTTCTATCAGTAAGAAGGAAAGATAATGCTGTCAGGTCATGGTACGAGGAATTTCCTGCTGCTAGTCTATTTTCGTTCCCTAGCAACGACACCAAAATGTTATCACTCCCGCAATTATCCTAAGGTTGAGAAGGAGACTGAAGAGGTAACCACAGACAAAATTTTTGATTTGGTAGCTATCCCTACCAAACCAGAGAGGGCTCTCTCTATGATCACAATCAATAAGGTGACTGGAGAAGGAAAAATACATTAGGATAGGTTTTCATTTCAGTGAGGTTTTGAGTTTATAGGTTTGTTGGACCAAGGTCATAGATCTAGGAACTAGGTCAGGGTTTTCAAATGATCATTTGTAGGGAGTCAAAAATAAAACACTAGACACTCAAAACTGAAATAACTAACTAAAACAAAAATTGACCTGATTGAACAACTTGACTACTGACTGAACTTACTTATGGAAACATGCCATTGATATCTTAGGGCCTTCACCTCAAGATTCAAATCTTGATGATAACTCGTACCATGACCTAGCATCATCCTCTAAGGTTTCCATGAACATATTCATCAAACAATCCTCAGGAAGCTATAAACCTAACCTATGTATATGTATATGAAATCCTATCAAATGTATATCAACATTGTCATATTTTTCATCTCTGAACCTAGGCAGATTTGTTTGCCAATATATGCAAGGTATTCGATTTAGAAAACCTGGAATATGAGATTGATTCATAGGAGCATACCTTCAAGTAGTTGAATCCATCTTGAAAATAGTGAAGTCACCAAGAAGTTCTTCAAACTACCGATTCTTGAAAAGTGGAGTGGCCATGAAGATTTTGAACCTTTGAATTCTTCGACATTGGAGTCGTCAGGTGAAATATTCACAACCTATTTGATGTTTGACTGTTTCTCACCATCAACAATTAGATCTGGATCATTTTTCATTCTTCCGGGGAATTTTTTCACATTCGGTCCCCAACATCGACGCAAAAATGTTATCACTCCCGCAATTATCCTAAGGTTGAGAAGGAGACTGAAGAGGTAACCACAGACCAAACTTTTGACTTGGTAGCTATCCCTGCCAAACCAGAGAGGGATCTCTCTATGATCACAGTCAATAAGGTGTCTGGAGAAGGAAAAAGACATTAGGCTATTTTTTCAGTTCAATGAGGTTTTGATTTTATAGGTTTGTTGGACCAAGGTCATAGATCTAGAAACTAGGTCAGGGTTTTCAAATGATCATTTGCAGGGAGTCAAAAATAAAACACTAGACACTAAAAAATGAAGTAACTAACTGAAACAAAAAATGACCTGACTGAACAACTTGACTACTGACTGAACTTACTTATGGTAGCATACCATCTATATCTTAGGGCCTTCACCTTAGGCTTCAAATCCTGATGATAGGTTCCCTCCTACTGAAGACATATATACAATAATGTGAAATGATCCCTCTAGTGTAACCGATCCAGCAAATGGCTACTTACTAAGTTAATTGAATCATGCTCACACTTTCCTTGAGCAGGCAGAAAAAAGAAAAGATAGGAAACTATGAGTGTCCACTGAAGATTTGTTTCTAGTCTATAAATACAAGAAAATACATACTCTCTGCTAACTATAGAAAATCCGTAAAAGGATCTTCAATAATTTGAAATGTTACCTTGTATTGAGATCCATTAAAAACACAAACACAACCTTCATTTTGATATGAAAGAACACTCGTTTGTTGATCCATAGGAAGGCATAGGGAAGTATTAATTTCTTCTATCTGAGTGTTGGATGTAAATTCCTCAGGTATGAGTATCTTTGATTCTATCACTAGCATAATTTCTATCTTAGACTCATACTCCTCCCATTCATTGTCTAAATTATCCTTGAACATAAAAAATTCTTCAAGATTATTAAACATGACAACCCTATCCTCTTCATGAATGAAAACAATCCTTGTTTGTTGATCTCCTTGCAGGAAATCATCATCACAAATTGGATTAATCACAACATCTTCCTATACAGTTTCATTAGTTTTATGATTGTCATCATTTAAACCAAGATTTACATTTTCAATAACAAAAGAAATTTCACTCACACATTCTTGACTGTGTGAACACTGTAAGGGCTACAAATCTGCATTAGCTTGGGCCATAACATGATTTTTTAGGAGCTGATCTATTTTATCTTTAGACAGAGGAGAAAATTGAGTTTGATAGAATTTAACATTGGCTCAATGATTTGTGTGCCGCTGAATTGTAGATGTTGATTCTGCTAACATGTCATCAGTATCAAGAGAGCAAAGAAGTTTTTCATTATTATTGAACTCAGAAGATGAAATATGACTATTAAAATCTTGTTCAATTGCATTTATAGTCAAAGGATAAACATCTACTGGATGAGAATTCACATTACTGATTTCTTACCTTTCATCTTGATGCAGAGAAAACTTAGATAAAACCTCTTCAATATCATGAGTGACAAGTTCCTCATCATCAATATCAATCCCTATGAACTAAAAAAGTTGCTCAAACTTTCCTTAGAATTTTTCTATCAGTAATAAGGAAAGATAATGCTGCTTATAATTGACACAAAATGCTACATGAAATTCTTTAAGTGAAAATAGATTGGCAGAAGGCAATTCCTCATACCATGACCTAACATCATCCTCTAAGGTTTCGATGAACATATTCATCAAACAATCCTTAGGAAGATTTAAACCTAGCCTATGCATATGTATATGAAATCTTATCAAATGTATAGAAGCATTGTCATCTTTTTTATTTCTGAACCTAGGCAGATTTGTTTGCCAATATATGCAAGGTATTTGATTTAGAAAACCTGGAATATGAACTCAGTTCATAGGAGCATACCTTCGAGCAGTTGAATCCATATTGAAAACAATGAAGTCACCAAGAAGTTCTTCAAACTATCGGTTCTTGAAAAGTGGAGTCACAATGAAGATTTAAAACCTTTGAATTCTTCGAAACTGGAGTTGCTAGGTGAAATATGCACAACCTATTTGATGTCTGACTATTTCTCACCATCAACAATCATATATGGATCATTTTTCATTCTTCCTAGGGAAATTTTTCACATTTGTTCCCTGGAAATGGTGCCAAAATGTTATCACTCCCACAGTTCTCCTAAGGCTAAGAAGGAGACTGAAGAGGTAACCACATACCAAAATTTTTATTTGGTAGCTATCCCTACCAAACTAGAGATTTCTCTCTCTATGATCATAGTCGATAAGGTGACTAGAGAAGGAAAAAGACATTAGGCTAGGTTTTCAGCTCAGTGAGGTTTTAAGTTTATAGGTTTTGTTGTACCAAGGTCATAGATCTAGGAACTAGGTCAGGGTTTTCAAATGATCATTTGCAGGGATAAAAATGAGGCATGGTAGGTGTTGGAGCTGCCTTTGTTTTTTCTATCCCGTCACAAATTTCATTCTTAAGGTTCGAAATCGAAAGATGGTTTTCGTATTTTCCGTCTGTGGTTTCAAAATCTCTGAAGCTTTATCATGTAAGTAGCGATGATTATTGTACTCTCGAGGCGAGTCCTACCTTTTGTAAAAAAAAATCCCCTTTTTGTTCTACCTCGGGATCTCATAGGTTGGATGTTATAAATCACATAGTTCACACGTCCCGAGCAACGAAATGGTGAAATCGTTTTAAATTTTCACCCAGGGCAGTAATGAGAGTAAAGTTTTCCTAAACCATGATTAAACGTCATCGGGTTTTCGCACCTCAGCGTTCACCAAATCCAAAAGTTTGTTATCGTAGCCCCGATAGCTGAGAACATGAAGTCCTTATTTTAGTAACTCGTGTCAAGGTTAAAAGTAAAAGCTAAACTATGGTAACGTTCTGTTGACAATTCGCCACTCGACGTTTTCTTTTTTAAAATTTACACTGTCTAAGCCCCGACTCGCGAAATCACGATAAGGATATGAACATAATTAATTAATCACTTAATCCGAGTTTATATTCCCTTTTAATTAAGTCGTATTATTGCGATCTTGCGGTTTTGCAGCTCGGCATGAAAACTTCCCAGAAACTTAACTTCGAAGCTCTGAGTCGCGATACGACGAATATAAATAATTACGTAATTAATTAAGCTCCTAATCATAATTACATTTTTATTAATCAAAATCAATCATCGCAATTTCGGGGGTTAGAGGTTCAAAAGGTTAAAGCAAAATTCCCGCTACAACGAGTAGCGAAAGATTAATTAACGTTGGTAAAACCGGATTAATTAAGCTAAATCAATATATCCCATGTTTTGATGCTTGCATGATTTACGAGGTAGACTTATTCCTTCCATACACCAACTGACATTTCAAACTGCCAAAATTTATGGCATTAATTAGGAAATAGGGCAAATTGACGAATAAAGATCGGATTTTTATGGCTAAATTTATTTCTAAACATGATTTGACAGACCTGTTCTAAACGATACCGAGTTTTCAAATATATATAAGAGATGTCATTCATTATAACAAATTCATTTCTACATTACGCAGAGCACATTTTCTCAACAAGCTAACTTCTGTATGTATACGTACTTTTATCGCAGAAGAGCCAAAGAAGGATCTCCCGTCATGGCCCTGCGAAAAGCATCCAAAGCCAGTGTTGAGGTATCAGGACAAGGTTCAGACAACGTCACTGATACTTCACCTCGAAGTGTCGACACTGTCCCAAACTGGTCGTTTTTTTTCTGATGTTCTGCAGGTCGAATTGGTGGATTATTCTGATGATTCCAGTGATAATGAAAAAGACGACATAACCACCAAGTATAAGATCGTCATTCAATCGGGAATGCATAAAGTAGCGGCCAAGCCACGATTTCTCCCATATTATGACATGGTCCGATGGGCATTAGACCATGTGGACATACCAACCAGAACCATCATGAATGAGCAGAAGGTCACCATTGGGACTTTCAGGCCTGAATATCTGCAAGCCATGTATAAGTTTCCCACAACGTCCGACTATACATATGGTGCCGAATTCTTGGACGAGTTCAAATAGAAGGAATGTGTGCGGTATGACAAAACCATGTCTAGCTTAATAAGAGATTGGGTTTCTCACTCTGCGAAGTTAAGGGCAGACAATCATGGTATATATTCAATATCCTCCTTAGAACCACAGTACAAGTATGTAGCTATGATGACATGCAGATTATACGAGAGAGAGGACACCTCACATTTCTTTCTTCCATGGGTACCTCTAATATTTCGGGTCACTGAAGGTTGTAACTTCGAATGGGAGAAAATGCTATCCGATAGCTTGACCAGTCGGGTCACAGAGTATCGGGTGCAGAAAGAGAGAAAAAAGACTTCTTCATTTTTCATGTCTGCATACATTATGGATGCCATGTGTTTTTTAACACCATTTCCCTTAATGATTTGGAGTTGGACTCCAGCAGAGGACGAGCCCATCCACGTCTATCATTCGAAATTATGTGAAAACAAAGAGGCAGATTTTGTATATGAAATCTTCAACTGGGTGATGGTGCCTCTACATGTCACTATTTTCAGTCACCCACCACCCAGGATCTTAGACATTATGGTGATGAATTTGAGTAGCATAACTGACTGGTATGTAGAATCTGAATTCTCATACCTCAAATTTTTTGGGGCTTCTGTTCCCCCACATGAATTGCCATTATTTATTCCCGACAAGCTGGCTTGTCGTGAGGTTGCTAGACAAACAATAATCGGGGGCATCAACAAGGAGCTGAAGGGATACTTGAAGAAGGTATGGCCACCTTTTCCTGTTCATTTAAATTCATATTCTTTATTAGATTTTGGGCATGCTAAAGCTGAGGCAGCAGCCCTGGAAGACCTAAATTTGGTACTTATTGAGTTCGAGAAGCACGATCCATAAAGGGTCGTGAGTAATCATTTGGCCAGTTGCCGACTTAAGAGATTTGAGCACAAGAATTTTCCCTCGGATGAAATTTTCTGAGGCGCAAGATACTATGCCGAGATTCTATCTCGGATACAAACCTTGGCACCTGAGGAGAGAGCCGATGTTTTGAAATTCAAATAACATCGACGTAGTTGTCTTCCCACAGTGTTGCAGGGGGAGAATCCGAGTACAGTGGAGGCGAAACAAAAAGGTGTCGAAGGCTCCAAGGATGCGACTCCTGGTCAAGAAAAACACCAGGATGAAGGAGAGCAAACTAAGAGTCTGAAAGCAGAGATAAAGACTCTCAACCCACCTAAGAAGCAAAGTCTGGTTACTACCCCAAGACAATCAATGAAGCAAATCAAAGAGCCTATCACATCAGTTACTCCCTTGCAGTCAACTCATGGAAATATTCATGCAGGGTGGATCTTCAATGAAGAGTTGAGGCCTATAAGGGTGGAAGAGCTCCCTCCGAATGAGTTCTTCTTCGATAAGAAGAGAAAGGCAGTGGTAAAGAAGGAATTCTATTAGGAAGGGGAATCAAAAACCAAGAAATAAAAAGTTATAACTAATGGGAAAGACAAGAGGAATGAACAATTCACGACTGAAATAGCAGGGACATTAGGAGCATATGCCTCGGCTAATCAATTTTCAGTTGGGATTTTAAAAAACCAGCTCAAACGAAAAAACCACCTCATCAAAACCATAGAGGCCAGACTAGACACTGCAGAGGAGGCTGCCAAGGACTAGGCGAGCGTGGGAATAGAGTAGGCCAGGTCGACCGATAAAAATGAGATCGAGATACTCAAGACTAAGCTCAAGTAAGCACAGCTGGTGGTCCAGGATGGCCAGATGCAAGCGAGCCAACAAAAGGATTTGATCGAATAGCTATAGGCTAAGGTGGAGATTTACAAAAGCAAAGTGATAAATATCGGGATGTTCCAATCCCAGGCGATGGAGATTCGGAGCAGAGTCTCTGCGGCCCAACGAAATTTACTCGCCAAGGTAGAAGTGATCCAGGACAACTGTTTGCTAGTCAATCAAGTTTTGGAGAACTTATCTGCTAGAGAAAGGGAAGCTGGAGTAGCATGGGTCGCCTTCCAAGAGGATGTGATAGCCACAAGCAACAAGGCTTCGGGAAGTACTCCCAGGTTCACCACTTCGGAGCAGACCAAATGAAACATTCTATTGAAAGAATAGGAGCACAACATCTCGGAAGGCAAGCTGCAATCCAAAAGGGTAACAAATTCCTTAGAAGAGGCCTTTAGTTCTATAGACATTAATCTACTAGGAATTGATAGTAGAGGTAGTGTCAAGGCATTGATTCAAATGAATATGGAAAAAATATCGCTTGATTTAAATGAAAAAGAGGAAAGAGATTCCGCCGAGATCTCACAAGTGACTATGGCAGACATAGTCCAAATAGACAAATGTATGATTAAACCAAGCGTGCAATTATGCTCTATCGACATCATATATAGATAGATGGAAGACGGTCTACCACAATTAGCCCTAGATTGTTACTCTTTTGAAGCCAATTGTCAAGCAGAACCGTCAAGGCTGATATCTCGGCTGGTTGAAAGATGTGTCACCTGTACCGAGCGCATGCAAGGATAAACTTCTGGCACTAAGTGAAGATAGAGAAGAAGAAATGGAGTGATTGCTCTCCTCCCAATGATAACTGAAAAATTTTGTAACGATTGAGATTCCATATTATTCTAAAGATGTATAAATATACCATAGAAAGAAAGAAACAGGGCTAGACCTTTTTGTGTCGATTGTAACAGAGTTTTTACATTTTGAGAGTTAATACAAAGAAAATCTGAAGATTCTCAATTCCTTCACAACTGTGTTATGAGTTTGTTTTCTTGTATCTCATATTTCGTTTCATTTCATATTTGTATCTGATGAATGCTTCGCTATAATTTAGTACAACCTCTACTATAGCGAATAAATTTTGTTTTTCTATATTGTTTATTGTTTTTCCTCTGTACCAGCTATCAACAGGTATAAGACCAGTCAACACTTTTAGAATTCTATATATATTTTTCTATATTGTTTATTGTTTTTCCTCTGTACCAAGGTCATAGATCTAGGAACTAGGTCAGGGTTTTCAAATGATCATTTGTAGGGAGTCAAAAATAAAACACTAGACACTCAAAACTGAAATAACTAACTAAAACAAAAACTGACCCGATTGAACAACTTGACTACTGACTGAACTTACTTATGAAAACATGCCATTGATATCTTAGGGCCTTCACCTCAAGCTTCAAATCTTTATGATAACTCGTACCATGACCTAGCATCATCCTCTAAGGTTTCCATGAACATATTCATCAAACAATCCTCAGGAAGCTATAAACCTAATCTATGTATATGTATATGAAATCCTATCAAATGTATAGCAACATTGTCATATTTTTCATCTCTGAACCTAGGCAGATCTGTTTGCCAATATATGCAATGTATTCGATTTAGAAAACCTGGAATATGAGATTGATTCATAGGAGCATACCTTCAAGTAGTTGAATCCATCTTGAAAATAGTGAAGTCACCAAGAAGTTCTTCAAACTACCGATTCTTGAAAAGTGGAGTGGCCATGAAGATTTTGAACCTTTGAATTCTTCGACATTGGAGTCGTCAGGTGAAATATTCACAACCTATTTGATGTTTGACTGTTTCTCACCATCAACAATTAGATCTGGATCATTTTTCATTCTTCCGGGGAATTTTTTCACATTCGGTCCCCAACATCGACGCAAAAATGTTATCACTCCCGCAATTATCCTAAGGTTGAGAAGGAGACTGAAGAGGTAACCACAGACCAAACTTTTGACTTGGTAGCTATCCCTGCCAAACCAGAGAGGGATCTCTCTATGATCACAGTCAATAAGGTGTCTGGAGAAGGAAAAAGACATTAGGCTATTTTTTCAGTTCAATGAGGTTTTGATTTTATAGGTTTGTTGGACCAAGGTCATAGATCTAGAAACTAGGTCAGGGTTTTCAAATGATCATTTGCAGGGAGTCAAAAATAAAACACTAGACACTAAAAAATGAAGTAACTAACTGAAACAAAAAATGACCTGACTGAACAACTTGACTACTGACTGAACTTACTTATGGTAGCATACCATCTATATCTTAGGGCCTTCACCTTAGGCTTCAAATCCTGATGATAGGTTCCCTCCTACTGAAGACATATATACAATAATGTGAAATGATCCCTCTAGTGTAACCGATCCAGCAAATGGCTACTTACTAAGTTAATTGAATCATGCTCACACTTTCCTTGAGCAGGCAGAAAAAAGAAAAGATAGGAAACTATGAGTGTCCACTGAAGATTTGTTTCTAGTCTATAAATACAAGAAAATACATACTCTCTGCTAACTATAGAAAATCCGTAAAAGGATCTTCAATAATTTGAAATGTTACCTTGTATTGAGATCCATTAAAAACACAAACACAACCTTCATTTTGATATGAAAGAACACTCGTTTGTTGATCCATAGGAAGGCATAGGGAAGTATTAATTTCTTCTATCTGAGTGTTGGATGTAAATTCCTCAGGTATGAGTATCTTTGATTCTATCACTAGCATAATTTCTATCTTAGACTCATACTCCTCCCATTCATTGTCTAAATTATCCTTGAACATAAAAAATTCTTCAAGATTATTAAACATGACAACCCTATCCTCTTCATGAATGAAAACAATCCTTGTTTGTTGATCTCCTTGCAGGAAATCATCATCACAAATTGGATTAATCACAACATCTTCCTATACAGTTTCATTAGTTTTATGATTGTCATCATTTAAACCAAGATTTACATTTTCAATAACAAAAGAAATTTCACTCACACATTCTTGACTGTGTGAACACTGTAAGGGCTACAAATCTGCATTAGCTTGGGCCATAACATGATTTTTTAGGAGCTGATCTATTTTATCTTTAGACAGAGGAGAAAATTGAGTTTGATAGAATTTAACATTGGCTCAATGATTTGTGTGCCGCTGAATTGTAGATGTTGATTCTGCTAACATGTCATCAGTATCAAGAGAGCAAAGAAGTTTTTCATTATTATTGAACTCAGAAGATGAAATATGACTATTAAAATCTTGTTCAATTGCATTTATAGTCAAAGGATAAACATCTACTGGATGAGAATTCACATTACTGATTTCTTACCTTTCATCTTGATGCAGAGAAAACTTAGATAAAACCTCTTCAATATCATGAGTGACAAGTTCCTCATCATCAATATCAATCCCTATGAACTAAAAAAGTTGCTCAAACTTTCCTTAGAATTTTTCTATCAGTAATAAGGAAAGATAATGCTGCTTATAATTGACACAAAATGCTACATGAAATTCTTTAAGTGAAAATAGATTGGCAGAAGGCAATTCCTCATACCATGACCTAACATCATCCTCTAAGGTTTCGATGAACATATTCATCAAACAATCCTTAGGAAGATTTAAACCTAGCCTATGCATATGTATATGAAATCTTATCAAATGTATAGAAGCATTGTCATCTTTTTTATTTCTGAACCTAGGCAGATTTGTTTGCCAATATATGCAAGGTATTTGATTTAGAAAACCTGGAATATGAACTCAGTTCATAGGAGCATACCTTCGAGCAGTTGAATCCATATTGAAAACAATGAAGTCACCAAGAAGTTCTTCAAACTATCGGTTCTTGAAAAGTGGAGTCACAATGAAGATTTAAAACCTTTGAATTCTTCGAAACTGGAGTTGCTAGGTGAAATATGCACAACCTATTTGATGTCTGACTATTTCTCACCATCAACAATCATATATGGATCATTTTTCATTCTTCCTAGGGAAATTTTTCACATTTGTTCCCTGGAAATGGTGCCAAAATGTTATCACTCCCACAGTTCTCCTAAGGCTAAGAAGGAGACTGAAGAGGTAACCACATACCAAAATTTTTATTTGGTAGCTATCCCTACCAAACTAGAGATTTCTCTCTCTATGATCATAGTCGATAAGGTGACTAGAGAAGGAAAAAGACATTAGGCTAGGTTTTCAGCTCAGTGAGGTTTTAAGTTTATAGGTTTTGTTGTACCAAGGTCATAGATCTAGGAACTAGGTCAGGGTTTTCAAATGATCATTTGCAGGGATAAAAATGAGGCATGGTAGGTGTTGGAGCTGCCTTTGTTTTTTCTATCCCGTCACAAATTTCATTCTTAAGGTTCGAAATCGAAAGATGGTTTTCGTATTTTCCGTCTGTGGTTTCAAAATCTCTGAAGCTTTATCATGTAAGTAGCGATGATTATTGTACTCTCGAGGCGAGTCCTACCTTTTGTAAAAAAAAATCCCCTTTTTGTTCTACCTCGGGATCTCATAGGTTGGATGTTATAAATCACATAGTTCACACGTCCCGAGCAACGAAATGGTGAAATCGTTTTAAATTTTCACCCAGGGCAGTAATGAGAGTAAAGTTTTCCTAAACCATGATTAAACGTCATCGGGTTTTCGCACCTCAGCGTTCACCAAATCCAAAAGTTTGTTATCGTAGCCCCGATAGCTGAGAACATGAAGTCCTTATTTTAGTAACTCGTGTCAAGGTTAAAAGTAAAAGCTAAACTATGGTAACGTTCTGTTGACAATTCGCCACTCGACGTTTTCTTTTTTAAAATTTACACTGTCTAAGCCCCGACTCGCGAAATCACGATAAGGATATGAACATAATTAATTAATCACTTAATCCGAGTTTATATTCCCTTTTAATTAAGTCGTATTATTGCGATCTTGCGGTTTTGCAGCTCGGCATGAAAACTTCCCAGAAACTTAACTTCGAAGCTCTGAGTCGCGATACGACGAATATAAATAATTACGTAATTAATTAAGCTCCTAATCATAATTACATTTTTATTAATCAAAATCAATCATCGCAATTTCGGGGGTTAGAGGTTCAAAAGGTTAAAGCAAAATTCCCGCTACAACGAGTAGCGAAAGATTAATTAACGTTGGTAAAACCGGATTAATTAAGCTAAATCAATATATCCCATGTTTTGATGCTTGCATGATTTACGAGGTAGACTTATTCCTTCCATACACCAACTGACATTTCAAACTGCCAAAATTTATGGCATTAATTAGGAAATAGGGCAAATTGACGAATAAAGATCGGATTTTTATGGCTAAATTTATTTCTAAACATGATTTGACAGACCTGTTCTAAACGATACCGAGTTTTCAAATATATATAAGAGATGTCATTCATTATAACAAATTCATTTCTACATTACGCAGAGCACATTTTCTCAACAAGCTAACTTCTGTATGTATACGTACTTTTATCGCAGAAGAGCCAAAGAAGGATCTCCCGTCATGGCCCTGCGAAAAGCATCCAAAGCCAGTGTTGAGGTATCAGGACAAGGTTCAGACAACGTCACTGATACTTCACCTCGAAGTGTCGACACTGTCCCAAACTGGTCGTTTTTTTTCTGATGTTCTGCAGGTCGAATTGGTGGATTATTCTGATGATTCCAGTGATAATGAAAAAGACGACATAACCACCAAGTATAAGATCGTCATTCAATCGGGAATGCATAAAGTAGCGGCCAAGCCACGATTTCTCCCATATTATGACATGGTCCGATGGGCATTAGACCATGTGGACATACCAACCAGAACCATCATGAATGAGCAGAAGGTCACCATTGGGACTTTCAGGCCTGAATATCTGCAAGCCATGTATAAGTTTCCCACAACGTCCGACTATACATATGGTGCCGAATTCTTGGACGAGTTCAAATAGAAGGAATGTGTGCGGTATGACAAAACCATGTCTAGCTTAATAAGAGATTGGGTTTCTCACTCTGCGAAGTTAAGGGCAGACAATCATGGTATATATTCAATATCCTCCTTAGAACCACAGTACAAGTATGTAGCTATGATGACATGCAGATTATACGAGAGAGAGGACACCTCACATTTCTTTCTTCCATGGGTACCTCTAATATTTCGGGTCACTGAAGGTTGTAACTTCGAATGGGAGAAAATGCTATCCGATAGCTTGACCAGTCGGGTCACAGAGTATCGGGTGCAGAAAGAGAGAAAAAAGACTTCTTCATTTTTCATGTCTGCATACATTATGGATGCCATGTGTTTTTTAACACCATTTCCCTTAATGATTTGGAGTTGGACTCCAGCAGAGGACGAGCCCATCCACGTCTATCATTCGAAATTATGTGAAAACAAAGAGGCAGATTTTGTATATGAAATCTTCAACTGGGTGATGGTGCCTCTACATGTCACTATTTTCAGTCACCCACCACCCAGGATCTTAGACATTATGGTGATGAATTTGAGTAGCATAACTGACTGGTATGTAGAATCTGAATTCTCATACCTCAAATTTTTTGGGGCTTCTGTTCCCCCACATGAATTGCCATTATTTATTCCCGACAAGCTGGCTTGTCGTGAGGTTGCTAGACAAACAATAATCGGGGGCATCAACAAGGAGCTGAAGGGATACTTGAAGAAGGTATGGCCACCTTTTCCTGTTCATTTAAATTCATATTCTTTATTAGATTTTGGGCATGCTAAAGCTGAGGCAGCAGCCCTGGAAGACCTAAATTTGGTACTTATTGAGTTCGAGAAGCACGATCCATAAAGGGTCGTGAGTAATCATTTGGCCAGTTGCCGACTTAAGAGATTTGAGCACAAGAATTTTCCCTCGGATGAAATTTTCTGAGGCGCAAGATACTATGCCGAGATTCTATCTCGGATACAAACCTTGGCACCTGAGGAGAGAGCCGATGTTTTGAAATTCAAATAACATCGACGTAGTTGTCTTCCCACAGTGTTGCAGGGGGAGAATCCGAGTACAGTGGAGGCGAAACAAAAAGGTGTCGAAGGCTCCAAGGATGCGACTCCTGGTCAAGAAAAACACCAGGATGAAGGAGAGCAAACTAAGAGTCTGAAAGCAGAGATAAAGACTCTCAACCCACCTAAGAAGCAAAGTCTGGTTACTACCCCAAGACAATCAATGAAGCAAATCAAAGAGCCTATCACATCAGTTACTCCCTTGCAGTCAACTCATGGAAATATTCATGCAGGGTGGATCTTCAATGAAGAGTTGAGGCCTATAAGGGTGGAAGAGCTCCCTCCGAATGAGTTCTTCTTCGATAAGAAGAGAAAGGCAGTGGTAAAGAAGGAATTCTATTAGGAAGGGGAATCAAAAACCAAGAAATAAAAAGTTATAACTAATGGGAAAGACAAGAGGAATGAACAATTCACGACTGAAATAGCAGGGACATTAGGAGCATATGCCTCGGCTAATCAATTTTCAGTTGGGATTTTAAAAAACCAGCTCAAACGAAAAAACCACCTCATCAAAACCATAGAGGCCAGACTAGACACTGCAGAGGAGGCTGCCAAGGACTAGGCGAGCGTGGGAATAGAGTAGGCCAGGTCGACCGATAAAAATGAGATCGAGATACTCAAGACTAAGCTCAAGTAAGCACAGCTGGTGGTCCAGGATGGCCAGATGCAAGCGAGCCAACAAAAGGATTTGATCGAATAGCTATAGGCTAAGGTGGAGATTTACAAAAGCAAAGTGATAAATATCGGGATGTTCCAATCCCAGGCGATGGAGATTCGGAGCAGAGTCTCTGCGGCCCAACGAAATTTACTCGCCAAGGTAGAAGTGATCCAGGACAACTGTTTGCTAGTCAATCAAGTTTTGGAGAACTTATCTGCTAGAGAAAGGGAAGCTGGAGCAGCATGGGTCGCCTTCCAAGAGGATGTGATAGCCAGAAGCAACAAGGATTCGAGAAGTACTCCTAGGTTCACCACTTCGGAGCAGACCAAATGAAACATTCTATTGAAAGAATAGGAGCACAACATCTCGGAAGGCAAGCTGCAATCCAAAAGGGTAACAAATTCCTTAGAAGAGGCCTTTAGTTCTATAGACAGTAATCTACTAGGAATTGATAGTAGAGGTAGTGCCGAGGCATTGATTCAAATGAATATGGAAAAAATATCGCTTGATTTAAATGAAAAAGAGGAAAGAGATTCTGTCGAGATCTCACAAGTGACTATGGTAGACATAGTCCAAATAGACAAATGTATGATTAAACCAAGCATGCAATTATGCTCTATTGACATCATATATAGATAGATGGAAGACGGGCTGCCACAATTAGCCCTAGATTGTTACTCTTTTGAAGCCAATTGTCAAGCAGAACCGTCAAGGCTGATATCTCGGCTGGTTGAAAGATGTGTCACCTGTACCGAGCGCGTGCAAGGATAAACTTCTGGCACTAAGTGAAGATAGAGAAGAAGAAATGGAGCGATTGCTCTCCTCCCAATGATAACTGAAAAATTTTGTAACGATTGAGATTCCATCTTATTCTAAAGATGTATAAATATACCATAGAAAGAAAGAACCAGGGCTAGACCTTTTTGTGTCGATTGTAACAGAGTTTTTACATTTTGAGAGTTAATACAAAGAAAATCTAAAGATTCTCAATTCCTTCACAACTGTGTTATGAGTTTGTTTTCTTGTATCTCATATTTCGTTTCATTTCATATTCGTATCTGATGAATGCTTCGCTATAATTTAGTACAACCTCTATTATAGCGAATAAATTTTGTTTTTCTATATTGTTTATTGTTTTTCCTCTGTACCAGCTATCAACAGGTATAAGACCAGTCAACACTTTTAGAATTCTATATATTTTTTATGCTTCATCGAGTTATTTCCTTACATTTTTCCTTTTCTGTTTATACGTGCGATTATCCCTTGATAGGAGCCTTACTCGATAGACAGTTAAATGTTTTTCTCCCACCTCATACATTTTATTAAGATATAACTCAGTTACGGGAAAGAGCCTTTGATTTGCACCCCTATTTTATTCCTGAAACCGTAAACTCTCTTTTATATGACATAATTGAGACATCACTTAAATTCTCCCTTTGAGGTTTCCTTATTTTACTGTTCCTCCATGACTGTCCATGTACCAACATAGCCCAACGTTGAACCTGGATTATCAAATCAAACGCACATTTCCTTAAACCTTTTCGATACCATTCTTAAAATAGCCACTACCCAGGTTGAACTTGAACGTTCATGGGCACAATTGAACAGGATATTAACATCCAGGAATAGTTGGAAGCTAGACAACGCCAACACATAAATCTTCCTTAGTTTCCCTCACCGAAGGTTGACGTTTCTCTCTTCTCTACCCTTTACCCACTTTCGAATACCTAGACACTGTACTTCTAAGCCTTAAGTACAGACTCTGGAACAACATCTTTTTGGCATCGTTGTCGGGGACTGAAGTTACGAAATCTTTTTCCCTGGGAAAACGACATTTGTTTTTCATTGAAAGTGCTACCCTTTGATAGTGAACAAAGAGTACACACCTTTTTTAAGGATTTCCAATTTTTCACTTGGCGACTCCACAAATAATAAACTGGCATCCGATCAAAGGAATACCAGACAAAACCCGGATGGTAAGTAGATTACACCCGTTACTGATCCCGAGAATATTATAAAGGCAAGAGGCTCTCTTAATCCAACCGCTGCAGTTTACAAACTTAAAACCCCACAACTGAAGACTAAGAGTTCTTCTGAAACCTCAACTTCACGCAGTCCTCTCTTTGATACTAAAGTTTTAACGCCAAATTTCTCCGAATTTAGGAGTGAGATTCATCCAACAATCCCCTTAGTACACAAAGGAAAGGGCTCTCTTGAAATTTCGTCGACAGTTGATATACCATCTTTCCTTCAATTAAATTTCCCGACCTCACCTAATTCTGAAGAGAGTGTTACACATTCAGTTTCCACACCCGTTGGTTCTCCTGATTTCGTCTCTTGCAAATCTGAGGAACCAAGTCCTCACATTCCTTAGCTTTCATCGTCTAATTTTCCTCTTTATGAAGAAAATAAAGATCCACTTTTAGTTTTCCGAAACCCCTTTTACAAATTTCCACTAATAACGATGGCAGTCGCCAGAGGAGGAGGTGGAGGGTTTATAGGAGGAGGTGGAGGGTTTATCAGAGGGGGAGGGGGAGGATCTCCTGTAGGAGGAGCTAGAGGCCAAGGGCCTGGCCCCCCTCCCAGAGTGTTTGCGAAATTTGTAGCAAGATACATAAAAAATTACATACCTCTACATGACCTTCCTGAAAATTACATAAAAATTTTACCAAAATTCACTGAGGAAGGGGATCTGACCGCGGCCGAACACATTAATTTCTTTGATCAATTCGCAGATATCCTAGGTATCGAACATGAAGACATATATTCTAGGCTTCTTGTTCAAACCTTTGAAGGATAGGTCCAAACTTGGTTTCAGAGTCTACCTGCAACATCTATCTTGTCTTATGATGCCTTAGAAGATGCCTTCCTCAGACAGTGGGGTGAAAGAAAAGACCACTTATATTATTTAACCGAATTTGGGTCTTTAAGAAAAAAGAATTCAGAAGTAGTCATGGAATTTATTCAAAGATTCAACAAACTTTATAACAAAATCCCAGCTGAGGTTAAACCGTCCCAACCCGCAGCCAAGGTAACTTTCGCAGGGGATTTTGAACTGGATTTTGCACTCCTTTTGCGAGAAAGAAGGGGAGCCACCCTAAACCGAATGCAGGACAATGTTGTAGAAATTGAGTCTAATATGATGGCTTCTGGTAAGCTTAAAGATAAAGTAGAAACGGGAAATCGGGAAACCAAACACTTTAGAGAACAAGCAAGTCCGTTAGGGTTTAATAGATCCACATATGATAGGGTAGATGATATGGCCAGAGTAATTAAAGAACTATCTAATAAAATATCCATAATAGAGCTCAAACAGGCCAAACCTAATTCTTTCCCCAAAAAGGATTTCAAGAGGAACCCCAACCCCCCGAACCAGCAAAGACAAATAAAAAATGAAGATAAAAAAATTCAAGCTCCTCTAAAGAGTGAAAATTTTATAGGAATGAGTGATCTCCAAGATTTTGAAGATTCGGATAATGATGCCACCAACTTCAGTGATGACTACACGCAACTGTATTTGACTAGAGAAGACTATGAAAAATCTCTAAACACTCAACGACCGTCGGTTAAGGGTGAAGAAAGTGATCATACTGACCTTTGTGGCTCTCAACAAGAAACTAAAATGATAATGGCTGAGATCCAACCTAAGTACAACTTAAGATCTAAGAGTAAGCCCACCTCAACTACTCAACCCAAGAAAATTCTCCAAACAGGTCAAACTTATGAGCCTACTTTGGAAGAGACCTCATTACTCAATAGTAAAATGAAAGTAGTAAGCACTCAAGAGTCCGAAGTGGGAAAAGTTGAGACCCAAGCACAAGGAACCGAAACGGATAATAAAATTATGCCTTCAACCAAGACCATGAGTAATAAAGAGGTCCAGATGAATAAGTCAGAAAGGAAGGATTCAAAAATCTTAACTAAAGAAACAGACAAGGTGAGTGGAGCTTTCAGTTTTGAAAATGAGATAAATAAAATTAAGATACCAATCCCTCTGGTAGAATTAGCAAAAAAACCCATTTATTGGAAGCAGATTACCAAAGAGATGGGTGTCTTAGAGATAGAAAGCTAGTCTTACGTTTTAAACCTGGAAGATGAAAAACCTAACATCACTTTTGGTCCACATTTTGAAGGGGCCAAAGATATTATTTCTCCTTTTTATATCACTTTAAATGTATATGATCAATTGCTACATAATTGCATGTTAGACTCCGAAGCCTCCCATAATGTTATGCCTATAATTATTATGGACAAATTGGGTCTCCAGATCACCAGAACTTATGGAGATATTTACTCTTTTGAATCAAGAAGGGTTAAGTGTATGAGGATGATAAAATATTTGGTAGTTACCTTGGCACAGGTCCTGGTTAAGAGTATTTTGATGGATGTGGTTATTGCTGATATTCCCCCTAAGGATTGATTACTGTTGTCTAGGTCATGGGTAGCCAAGCTGGGGGGTTCTCTTCAATTGGATATGATATTCACCACAATTCCTATGTTTGGTGGGCAATTCACTCGGTTGTACAGAGAGACAAGGTTAGGATATATAGTAAGCGACCCTCAAAATCCGAACAATTTCCCTATTTACATTGTGGATCAAGATTTAGGAAATTGTATATTATCATTTGATGATGGTTTAGATGGTTATCTGGAGGAAAACGATATAGAAGAGGAAGAGTTAGATTACATGACAGAGGATCTGTGCAGCACCGGTGTCTGGAAAATGTATTTTGACGGTGCCTCATCTTGTGAAGGGGCTGGTGCAGGAGTGCTTTTAGTGGCTCCCGAAGGAAAGTTCATTGTTCCTTTTTCTTACAGACTGTAGTGGGATATAGATTATACTAACAACGTATGTGAATATGAAGCGTTGGTCTTAGGATTAGAGGCTGCCAAGAAGCTAAAGATAAATAACTTAGAGGTATATGGAGATGCAGATTTAATAGTCAAACAAATAAATCGACAGTACCAAGCCAAGCATCCCAGATTAAGATCATACAGGAATTGTGCCTGGGATCTGATAGAAATCTTTTTCTCGTCCGTAAACATCCACTTCATCCCACGGGAAGAGAACTTACATGCTGATGCATTAGCTAGAGAAACTTCAACCTTCTCTCCTCCCACGACTTTCAAATTGAAGTATCACATAGAGATCAGACACATAACATCTATACCAGACAATATCCAGCACTGGTAGGTTTTTCCGGATGACGAACAAATTAAGAAGTTTCTCGAAGCAATAGGTGAATTTTCCAAAACTCATGCAGACCAAGAAAATCAACATGACCCGATATGGATCATGCAAGAAGGGGAGGATCCTAAAAGCTTTCAGAGACAAAATCTCAGATCATCGCATGTTGGTCCTTAAAAACAACCAGATTCCAAAAGGATTGATTCCTTTAGAAAGACTTTTTGATCAAAACGATGTACTTGTAAAATCCACCTTACAACCCCAACTAGAAGAAGTGGAGGACTGTGATATAGGAACCAAAGAAGAATCCAGGATGGTAAAAATATCCAAGTTCCTCCCTCTCGAAGTAAAAAGTAAATATAAGGACCTACTCAGACAGTATAAGGATGTTTTCACCTGGTCTTATGATGACTTAAGAACATATGACACTTCTGTAATTGATCACAAGATACCGTTAAAGCCTGGGGTCAAACCATTTAGGCAAAAGATTAGACAGATTAACCCCATTTTGTTACTTGTGATCGAAAAAGAAGTTAAGAAACTTCTAGATGCAAAAATAATAGTACCTTTGAGATATTTAGACTGGGTAGCAAACCTAGTCCCGGTCAGGAAAAAGAGTGGAGAAATCAGACTGTGTGTGGATTTCAGGAATCTAAATAAGTCGTCTCTCAAGGACAACTATCCGCTGCCCAAAATGGACCATGTGTTAGAAAAGGTAGTTGGAGCCAACTGAATGTCTATGATTGATGGATTCTCTGGTTATAATCAAATCGCCATGAATGTACAAGATAGGGAAAAAACCGCTTTCACCACAGCATGGGGTACGTTCATGTATGATAAAATGTTGTTTGGTTTGATGAATGCAGGGGCCACATTCCAGCGTGCTATGGACATCGCTTTCATCAGTGAAATGGATAAGTTCATGGTCATTTATTTTAACGATTTGACAGTTTTCTCTAAAACCGACGAAGAACACTTGATACATCTTAAACAGACTTTTGAAAAAATGTCGCAGGTTTGGTCTATCTTTAAATCCAAAGAAATCTGATTTCTCCATGTGGGAAGGTAAGCTTTTGGGCCATATCGTATCTAGGGATGGAATCAATATTGATTCTAAGAGGATTGAAGCGATAGATACTATAAATATTCCCATAAATGTAAAAGAGATTCAATCTTTCTTAGGAAGAATATTTTTTTTACGAAGATTTATCCCGAATTTCGCTGAGAGTGTAAAAATGATCACAGGTATGTTGAAAAAGGAAAGCGAAGTAAAATGGTTGACCGAGGCCAAATCATCGTTCACACATATTAAGAAGGTCATAAGCGAGGCACCTATATTAGCGGGCCCCGACTATCTAAAAGATTTTCTTATTTTCTCATTTACCTCCGAGCACATGATTGCCACGGTGCTCCTACAAAAGATTGAAGAAGGTTTCAAACAACCAATCACCTTTTTCAGCAAGAGCCTTAGCGATGCAGAACTGAAGTATGATATAATAGAAAAACAAGCGTACCCCATGGTAAAATCATTAAAGGCATTTAGGATGTATGTACTACACTCAAAGATAATTGCGTACATACCTACCAGTTCTATGAAAGATATTTTGGTACAACCAGACAACGATGGGAAAAGAGGGTGATGGCTCGCCAAAATCCAAGAATTTGATCTGGAAGTCAAACCGACCAAATTGATAAAAGGGCAAGGCCTGACCAAACTCTTAGCTGAGTCGAATTTCAGAGCCCCAGGTATCAATTTCCTGCAGCAAGGCGACGAAGACATGAACCTAAACGAGTTGAATGAGCAAACAAGTCCAAACAAGATTGAAGAGAAGTTCATATCGTCAGGCTGGTACAGAGACATAGTATCATACCTTCTAACTCTAAAATGCCCAAATGAGCTATCACCATCAAAATCCACAACTTTAAAACTCCATGCAGTTAAATATTGTATCGCGAAAAGTCAGCTATATTGGAAAGATCCACTCGGTTTCCTGTTAGTCTGTTTAGTCGAATCAAAAACTCAGTGGGTTATAGATGAATTTCGTGAGGAAATCTGTTGGGTGCATCATGCTTAGAGAGCTACAACTTACAATAGTCTGAGGGCTGGGTACTACTGGCCAAAACATTTTTTGGACGTCAATGCCAAAGTTTGAGCCTGCAACCCTTGTCAACTATTTGCAGGTAAACAAAAGCTCTCAGCACTGCCTTTAGTCCCAGTCAAAGCTAAAGCCCCATTTCATCAAAGGGGTCTAGAATTTATAGGCAATATTGATCCCCATTCCAGTGCTCAACGCAAATGGATCTTAACTGCAATAGATTATTTTACTAAATGGGTGGAAGCCATTCCAACCAAAAGGGCAATAGACTAGGTGGTAATCGATTTCTTAGAAGACAATATTTTGTCTAGATTTGGTTGCCCCTGAAAGATAGTTATTGACAATGCCCAAGCCTTTAAATCCATGGCTATGATTAGCTTCTGTCAGAAATATAACATCGTTCTTGGCCATTCCACAGCATATTACCCCCAGGGAAATAGATTGGTCGAGTCATCTAACAAGAGCCTGGTAAATATAATCAAGAAAGTATTGGATGAAAACAAAAGGTCTTGGCACGTGCACTTAAAATACGCATTGTGGGCGAATCGCATAAGAAAAAAAAGATCAATCGACATTTTGTCTTTTCAGATGGTATATGGGACCGATTCTATGCTACCTATAAACCTAGTGCTCCCAGTGATGAAGTTATGGCAAGATCAGAATGAAGAACCCAATCATGTCACCAGGAGGATAAATTAGTTGATTGAAGTTCAACAGCATATGGTCGAAGTAGATGAAAGGTTGCAGAAATACCAAGATGTCATTAAGGCATTATTCGACCACAAAGCAAAGGACAGAGATCTCCTCCCAGGTGATTTAGTGTTAAGGTGGGATGCAAGAAAGGAAGAAGTAGCAAAACATGGTAAATTTGACCACCTCTGGTATGGGCCATCCAGAGTCTCGGCTCTAGAGAGAAAAAATTCCTTCCTACTGGAAAATATAGACGGTGAAATCCTCAACACCCCTATCAACGGGCGTTATCTGAAGCATTATATGACATAACAGTCGCCAAAAAAAAATAATAATAAAAAATAAATAAAAAAAATTGTATACTTATATATATACTTTGTACACATATACATATTTTTCATTTACACGTCACTTTTTGATTTTCTTTTTCTTTCGTGAATTTTCAACACCTTTCAGATAGCCCCGATAACCTTCGTATTTGCCTCTTACAGGGTTCCAGCTGCACACAAATTAAGCAAGAGAAGTAAACCAAAAGAGGGTGTCAGAAATAAATCGGCTAAAACAGGTGATACCCAAGAAATTTGATATTGTGCAATGAAATTGAAACGAAAAAGGTATAGATGAGATTTCCTAAAGGACATGTTCTAAAGCAATATTAAAGAAATCTGAGGTAACCTCATTCAAACAACAATATCGTCTGAAATGATAAATAACAGAATTGTACCTTTGTTTAATCAGAAGTTAAAACAAATTAAATGATTCACCCAAATTAAAAGTAGTCAGTCAAAGTAAAGTATCCCCGAAAAAGATATACAAGAGTCACTTTTGAATTTTTGACCTCTGTATTTTCAGTCCATAAGTCACCGCCTGTCACCCTTTTCTATCTCCGAGATTACCTTTTGAAAAGTCAACATCTTTCTGTTTCGCATAAGAAGGGATAAGAGTTTTCATTTCAACCTTGTGAGCTTCAAAGAAGATTGTGGAAAGAAGGCGGGTCTTCACAACTCCTCGATCCCCTGCTAAAAGAAGAGATGCCTAAAGTGATCCTAACTTTCCTAGGTTTTTCAACAACATTGGAGGAATGAGGCTTGCTCAAATAGAATGCCCTAAGAAAGTTATTTTCCCTTTTTCCCCTAAGAACGAAGGTGTTGTGAAGGTCAAGGGAAGGTTGGTACCGAGTAATCAAAGTAAGTTGACATAACTATAATGCAAAATGTTACACAGAGATCAGCCCTGATGCAAACTGATTGCCCCCATCTTCGCACTCTAAAAAGCAAATTATAAGATAGGTGGTGAAAGGAAATTCAGAAATGATTGCCCCCACCTAGTCCAAGAGATGATGAAAGGAAATTCAGAAATGATTTCCCTCGTCTCAGCATTTAAATGCATAAATATATTCCGAAGTGGTGAAAGGAAATTCAGTAAACGGGGCCAGTTAACTTCACCGGGGTACTGAACAGGCTCGTTGGCAGTGAAGCAATATCTGAGATATCTGTAAGGTTTTTATACATGAATATCACTCTACTCTGGTAACCAATTCTTTTTAAAACCTGATCCACATCCCAAGTTCAGATGGGGCTTCCCGATTTAAAAACATATAAACTTCTTCTTTTGATGCAAGATGATAGCCACAAGATTTGTTGGGTCTCCTAGAACTATTTTGATTGTCTTAAAGCAAACCTAAATTTTAGTGACGGGAAAGAGAAAGTCATGAAAGGGACTACAACTAATTTTAAAAAGAGTATCTGAGTTTGAAAATATTTTCAAGGTAAAAAACAAAGTCCCTTTCCCCTCCGGTACCCTGTTCTCAAGAATCTTTTCGCCTGATTGAAGCTATTGACTCCATTTACCGAATATTGGCACGTGGTCTATTGTTCTTCCCATTTTACAAGAAAACGAGATCCCTAGTTGGAGCCTATGTTGTAGCCACCTTTGTTTTTTCTAGCCCATCACAAATTTCATTCTTAATGCTCGAAATCGAAAGATGGTTTTTCGTATTTTCCGTCTGTGGTTTCAAAATCTCTGAAGCTTTATCACACAAGCAACAATGATTATTGTACTCTCGAGGTGAGTCCTACCTTTCGTAAAAAAAATTCCCCTTTTTGTTCTACCTCAGGATCTCGTAGGTTGGATGCTATAAATCACGTAGTTCACAAGTCTCGAGCAACGAAACGACGAAATCGTTTTAAATTTTCACCTAGGGCAGTAACGGGAGTAAATTTTTCCTAAACCATGATTAAAAGTCATCAGGTTTTCGCACCTTGGCGTTCACCAAATCCAAAATTTTGTTATCATATCCCCGATAGCTGAGAACACGAAGTCCTTATTTTAGTAACATGTGTCAAGGTTAAAAGTAAAAGCTAAACCATGGTAACATTCTGTCGACGATTCACCACTCAGCATTTTCTTTTTTAAAAGTTACACTGTCTAAACCCCGACCCACGAAATCATGATAAGGATATGAACATAATTAATTAATCACTTAATCCGAGTTTATCTTCCTTTTTAATTAAGTCGTATTATCGCGATCTCGCGGTTTCGCAGCTCGACATGCAAACTTCCTGGAAACTTACCTTTGAAGCTCCAAGTCGCGATACAACGAATATAAATAATTGCGTAATTAATTAAGCTCCTAATCATAATTACATTTTTATTAATCAAAATCAATCATCGCAAATTCAGGGGTTAGAGGTTCAAAAGGTTAAAGCAAAATTCCCGATACAATGAGTAGAGAAAGATTAATTAACGTTGGTAAAACTGGATTAGTTAAGCTAAATCAATATATCCCGTGTTTTGATTCTTGCACGATTTACAAGGTAGCCTTAATCCTTCCATACGCCAACTGACATTTCGAACCACCAAAATTTATGGCATTAATTAAGAAATAGGGAAAATCGACGAATAAAGATAAGATTTTTATGGCTAAATTTATTTCTAAACATGATTTGACAGACCTGTTCTAAACGGTACCGAGTTTTAAAATATATATAAGAGTTGTTATTCATTATTACAAATTCATTTCGACATTATGCAGAGCACATATTCTTAGTGATCTAACTTTTGTATGTATACATACTTTTATCGCAGAAGAGCCAAAGCAGGATCTCCCGTCATGGCCCCGTGAAAAGAATCCAAAGCTAGTGTTGAGGTATCGGGACAAGGTTAGGACAATGTCGTTGATACTTCACCTCGAAGTGTCGACTCTATCCCGAACTAGTCGTTTGTTTCTAATGTTCTGCAGGCTGAATTGGTGGATTATTCTGATGATTCCAGTGACAATGAAAAATATGACATAACCACCAAGTATAATATCGTCATTCAATCGGGAATGCATAAAGTAGCGGCCAGGATACAATTTCTCCCATATTATGACATAGTCTGATGGGCATTAGACCATGTGGACATACCAACCAGAACCATCATGAATGAGCAGAAGGTCACCATCGGGACTTTCATGCCTGAACATCTACAAGCCATGTATAAGTTTCCCACAATGTCTGACTATACATATGGTGCCGAATTTTTGGACGAGTTCAAATAGAAGGAATGTGTGCAATATGACAAAACCATGTCTAGATTAATAAGAGATTGGGTTTCACACTTTGTGAAGTTCAGGGAAGACAATCATGGTATATATTCAATAGCCTCCTTAGAACCATAGTACAAGTATGTAACTATGATGACATGCAGATTATACGGGAGAGAGGACACCTCACATTTCTTTCTTCCATGGGTACCTCTAATATTTTGGGTCGTCGAAGGTTGTTCCTTCAACTGGGTGAAAATGTTGTCTGATAGCTTGACCAGTCGAGTCACGGAGTATCGGGCGCAGAAAGAGAGTGGAAAGACTTCTTCATTTTTCATGTATGCATACATTATGGATGCCGTGTGTTTTTTAACACCATTTCCCTTAGTGAGCTGGAGTTGGACTCCAGTAGAGGATGAGCCCATCCACGTCTATCATTCGAAATTGTGGGAAAACAAAGCGACAGATTTTGTATATGAAATCTTCAACTGGGTGATGGTGCCTCTACATGTCACTATTTTCGGTCACCCGCCACCCAGGATCTCGGACAGTATAGTGACAAATTTGAGCAGCATAGCTGACTGGTATGTAGAAGCCAAATTCTCATACCTCAAAGTTTTCGGGGCTTCTATTCCCCCACATCCATTGCCATTATTTATTCCCGACAAGTTGGCTTGTCGTGAGGTTGCTAGACAAACAGTAATCGGGGGCATCAACAAGGAGCTGAAGGGATGCTCGAAGAAGGTATGGACACCTTTTCCTGTTCATTTAAATTCGTATTCTTTATTAGATTTCGGGCATGCTAAAGATGAGGCAATAGCCATGGAAGACTTAAATTTGGTTCTTATTGAGTTCAAGAAGCATGATCCGCAAAGGGTCATGAGTAATCATTTGGCCAGTTGCCGACTTAAGAGATTTGAGCACGAGAATTCGCCCTCAGATGACATTTTCTGAGGAGCAAGATCCTATGCCGAGATTCTAGCTCGGATACAAACCTTGGCACCTGAGGAGAGAGTCGATGTTCTGAAATTCCAAGAACATCAACGCAGTTGTCTTCCCATAGTGTTGCGGGGTGAGAATATGAGTACAGCGTAGGTGAAACAAAAAGGTGTCGAAGGCTCCAAGGATGCAACTCCCGGTCAAGAAAAACACTAGGAAAAAGGAGAGAAAACTAAGAGTCTGAAAGCAGAGATAAAGACTCCCAACCCACCTAAGAAGCAGAGTCCATTTACTACCCTGGGACAATCAGTGAAGAAAATCAAAGAGCCTATCACATCAGTTACTCCCTTCCAGTCAACTCAGGGAAATATTGACACAGGGTGGATCTTCAATGAAGAGTTGAGGCCTATAAGGGTGGAAGAGATCCCTTCGAATGAGTTCTTCTTTGATAAGAAGAGAAAGGAAGTGGTAAAGAGGGAATTCTATCAGGAAAGGGAATCAACAGCCAATAAATACAAAGTTATAACTGATGGGAAAGACAAGAGGAATGAACAATTCATGACTAAAATAGCAGGGACATTAGGAGCATATGCCTCAGCTAATCAATTTTCAATCGGGCTTTTAAAAAACCAGCTGAAACGAAAAAATCACCTCATCAAAACCCTAGAGGGAAGACTAGCCACTGCAGAGGAGGTTGCCAAGGACCAGGTGAGCGTAAGAATAGATCAGGCCAGGTCGGTCGATAAAAACGAGATAGAGCTACTCAAGACTAATCTCGAGCAAGCACAGCTGGTGGTCCAGGATGGTCAGATGCAAGCAAGCCAACAAAAGGATTTGATCGAAAAACTACAGGCTAAGGTGGAGATCGCCGAAAGCAAAGTGATAAATATTGGGATGTTCCAATCCCAGTCAATGGAGATTCGTAGCAGAGACTCTGTGGCCCAACGAAATTTACTCACCAAGGTAGAACTGATCTGGGACAACTGTTTGCTATTCAATCATGTTTTGGAGAACTTATCTGCTAGAGAAAGGGAAGTTGGAGCAGCACGGGTCGCCTTCCAAGAGGCTATGATAGCCACAAACAACAGGGATTCTGGAAGTACTCCCAGGTTCACCACTTCGGAGCAGACCAGTGGAAAAATTCTATTGAAAGAATGGGAGCACAGCATATCGGAAGGCAAGCTGCAAGCCAAAAGGGTAACGAATTCCTTAGAAGAGGCCTTTAGTTCTATAGACGGTAATCTGCTAGGCATTGATAGTGGAGGTAGTGCTGAGGCATTGATTCAAATGAATATGGAAAAAATCTCACTTGATTTAAATGAAAAAGAGGAAAGAGATTCCACCGAGATCTCACAAGTGACTATGGCAGACATAGTCCAAATAGACAAATGTATGATTAAACCAAGCGCACAATTATGCACTATCGACATCATAGATAGACAGATGGAAGACAGGCTTCCACAATTAGCCCGAGATTGTTACTCTTTTGAAGACAATTGTCAAGCAGAACCGTCAAGGCTGATATCTCAGTTGGTTGAAAGATGTGTCACCTGTACCGAGCACGTGCGAGGACAAACTTCTGGCACTAAGTGAAGACAGAGAAGAAGAAATGGAGCGATTGCTCTCCTCCCAATCATAACTAAAAAATTTTGTAACGATTGAGATTCCATCTTATTGTAAAGATATATAAATATACCATAGAAAGAAAGAACCAGGGCTGGACCTTTTTGTGTTGATTGTAACATAGTTTTTACATTTTGAGAGTTAATACAAAGAAAATCTGAATATTCTCAATTCCTTCACGACTGTGTTATGATTTTTTTTTCTTGTATCTCATATTTCGTTTCATTTCATATTTGTATCTGATGAATGCTTCGCTATAATTTAGTATAACTTCTACTATAGCGAATAAATTTTGGTTTTCTATATTGTTTACTCTTTTTCCTCTGTACCAGCTATTAGTAGGTATAAGACCAGTCAACACTTTCATAATTCTATATATATTCTATGCTTCATCGGGTTATTTCCTTACATTTTTCCTCTTCTGTTTATACGTGAGATTCTCCCTTGATAGGAGCCTTACTCGATAGACAACTAAATGTTTTCCTGCCACCTCATACATTTTATTAAGATATAACTCAGTTACGAGAAAGAGCCTTTGATTTGCACCCCTATTTTATTCCTGAAACCGTAAACTCTCTTTTATATGACTGAATTGAGACAACACTTAAATTCTCCCTTTGAGGTTTCCTCATTTTATTGTTCCTCCATGACTGTGCCTATACCAACACAACCCAACATTGAACCCGGATTATCAAATCAAACGCACATTTACTTAAACCTTTTTGATACCACTCTTAAAACAACCACTACCTGAGTTGAACTCAAATGTTCATGGGCATAAATTGAACAAGATATTAACATCCAGGAACAGTTGGAAGCTAGACAATGCCAACACATAAATCTTCTTTAGTTTCCCTCGCCGAAGGTTGACGTTTCTCTCTTCTCTACCCTTTACCCACTTTTGGATGCCTAGACATTGTACTTCTAAGCCTTAAGTACATACTCTGGAACAACAGTAGGTATGTTTAGTGACATATTTGGGTTGTCATTGTGGTACAGGGTTGAAAAATAAAGGATCAAAATGAGCATATGACTATTTGACGAGAACCAATGCCAACCAACAACAGTGTATCTCATCTATTTGATGAGTACCAATTGTTCTCTTCTACACGAGTACCAATGCCATCAATTGTAAAAGAACCTATGCTAAGAAATCCTCTCTGGACTGACAAGTAGCTATTTAGCATGGTTTACCAACAAGTTTGAACTGCACAAATTTGAGAA
>ML832634.1:58979-73964 GCA_009831015.1 Picea engelmannii
TTCTGCGTCTGTGTTTGCATTTGTGTTGCAGCATGTTTCAGCATCTGTTCTTCATAAACAATCGATTGCCATCAATGACAACCTTGATCATCTGCGCCTTGATCATCTGCGTCATCTCTGTTGTAGGCATATTTCCAACACATCTTCCTTCATTTTTAGTTGTTCAAGCTGACCTCTGTAAGTTTGAAGCTTTGTTGCTTTGAATTTTGAATCTCCTTCATAAATATTTCAAAGCTTGTCCCAAATATCTTTAGCAGATTTACAATGTGTAACTTTGGTGAATATCGTATCACTGAGACCATTCAAAAGTGCATTTATGGCTTTGGAATTATTCTCACTGAGTTTCATTGCTTTGCCATTTATTGGTGGAACTGTTGGTGTTGTGTATCCATCTACAATTGATTTCCAAACTTGAAATCCCTATGCCTGTATATATGTATTCATCCTTATGCTCCAAAAAGCATACTTCTGTCCATCAAACTGTGGTATTCCATTATTATATGATTTGGTACTCTCCATGATCTACCTTTCAGTGGTTAAACTGATTTCTAAAGGAACCTTCTCTGATACCAGTTGTTGAATTACTGAGAGGGGGGCTGAATCAATAATGGCATAATTATAATCCTTTTTTCTTCAAATGTTATATCAATGTAGACTTATTATCCAATAATGAGAAGTAAGAAATAAACAATCACACATATACACAGTACACTAGTGTTTTACATGGAAACCCAAATCGGGAGAAAACCACGGAATGTTTTTTCTTATATTTTTTTGAAGAATTACATTCATTGGAAGCACCAACTTCCTTTGTTTTCCAGCTGCAACTAAAAGGAGGTTCCAACCCCCTAGTTTCTTAGGCTATAACCTGAGGGAAGCTCCAACTCCCCAATTCTCTAGCTACAACCAGAAGGAGGCTACAACCCCCAATGTTCTCCGACTACAACCGGAAGGTGGCTACAACCACCTATCCTTTCCCCGTCCTACCACCCTGAAGTAGAAGTAGAATGATGGAACCACTGTCACACTATCACTATGATATATACCGTTGTAAACCTATACCAATAAATATGAACCATGCATCAACCATGCATCAACCTGTACCTCAACCTGTAATCAACCTGTACCATAATCAAGTGCATCATCCATGCACCAACCTGTAATCAACATGTACCATAAACAAGTGCATCCAACGATGTACAAAGTATGTACCAATCATGTGTCAACTACTCATCAATATGTATCAACATCATCAACTATACACCTCATGTATGTGTGCCAACTCATCAACTATTTGTCTCAACCATGTACTGAACATGTACCACAACCAACAACCCTCATCAATTTCATCATCCAAATATGATTTGTAGCTCTGTAATAGACCTGGTGTATATTATCACATTATTTCAAACCTTCCTTAACTTTAAAAACAAGAGACTAGCATTTTCATCAAACTTTTCTTTAGTCTCACATGCCTAGTTTTGGATTAGTCAACAACCCTAACTTGAAGTAATCATAACTTTAAACCTGTAATGTATTAATATGTGAAACTAATACACAATTTTCTTCAGTGTGTTTAATGAAATTCCTCCAAGTTTCACTACTTGGAATCTCTCAAAAAACGAGTTATAACAAAAATGGCATACCTTGCTGAATTCTAGCTTATTCTAGAGAGCGACCTTGTAGAGCGTGCCCTGCAAAAAATATTTGATGAATTGATCTAAAAATTTTACAAAGAATAATAAATACTTTATCCTAACCAACAAATTTTTTCTCACTGAGTTTGGATCTGTTATGAAGAAGTTATGACGTTTTTACCCGAAACACCTGATTTTGACTAGTTTCAGGACGGGCCACAAACCCTATTTTCCACGGAGTGTAAATCCCAAAATACAACGACCCACAAGATGAATGTTTTACCAAAGATACTTGGATATGTTTTCTCACTTGCATAGCAATTTCAGGATCTTAATCATTATAGAAAAAAAATTATAACTAAAATGGTGAGATGACCTGTAAATAACATACCTTAGAAAGCACCATCAAAAGAATTTATCCGCCCTTGCATTTCAGCCTTCTTTTCTTCACTTTCTTCAGAATTTCGGCTTAGACATCATTTGGTTACCTCAGACACCTATATATATTCAATATGCTCAAGTGTGTTTCAAATGAGAGAGTCTTGCCTCTTATTTATACTCTCCAAGTAGCTTCCTTAAAAACATCTTCTAGGTCACTTGACCCACTTTCCTTATTTTAGGGTTGGGTCCAATTCTAATTTCTCCATTAAATTTATTATTGAAATAATTTATTTTGTATTCACTTTGAATTATAATACACTCATCACTTCACTTTATTATTTACCTTTTAAAATCTCTTAAACCACTTTGACTACTTTGACCTTTTGGGGCCTCTAGATGACATATGAGGGTCCTCCAACTTCGTAATGCCATAACTCTCAAACTGTGAGGAGTTATGTGGCATTCTACATACCACCAGAAATGGCATGACATGTACTATCCATATAGAATATTATTATCTAAAAATATATCATAAATCATATCGTTACCCATCAAACAAGCTTGGGTCCATTACCCAAACTTGTGGTCTCCAACTTCTCATGGCCATAACTCTTTAACTGTGAAGAATTATGTGACGTTCCACATACCACCAGAAATGACATGACAAGCACTATCCATATAGGATATTTTCATTGACAAGTTCACTTTCCTTCATCTCATTATTCCACAATTAAGCATGGGTTCTCTTACTCCACAAAGCGTCTTCCCGTGAGGGTTTTCACCATAAGGGGACCACTTTGGAGTTCATCCATATTTTCTTAGTATCAACCATGAAAAAACAATAATGAGTAATATTTACATCAAACAATATTGTGTCCATTACCCAAACCTTTTTCCTACGGGTCTTTCTTCAAGGGATGACATAAATGACAACCAACCTTAATCAACATTGGTTTCTTCCCCTAGAACATATTATGGTCTCCAATTATGGGTTATTGATGTACCATAGTTGATATTGGGGCACTCTTTATATTGTGTCATATCTTAGTGCTATGGTGACACACTTAGTGCATTGGTTTATTGCTAAGTGGGAGTGTTCTACATGTTCTTTTGTTGTGATGTTATAGTCACTACATGATAATTGACCATGTGTATGTGTGTGAGGTGTTCCAATTCTTTTAATGTCAATAAATAAGTCTAAGCAATGAAAATAAGCCCTGGAACACTAGCCATAAATGGACTAGGATGTATCTTTCCATAAATGGACACTCAGTCATTCATATGACACCTAAATCAATGGCATGATGCATTCATAAGCATTGATAAATCTGCAAGAGAATGTAAATTCAAACTCAAAACTTCCATGGGATTACCTTGATGTGATTTTCATGTACTCTTGTGTAATAATGAAGCATGCTTATCCTTCATTCACTTCCACCTTCATAGTTTTGGTCATTGGTCTAACATTTATGCTTTGAAGAGTAATACAACCATCGGTACCTTAAACAACAATTCATTGATGTAGCATACACTAATATTTCAACCAAGCAAACTTTAAAAGACAAACAAGACAATCTGTGTTGTTAGTCATGGTATGGAATGGAGGTTTGCATGGTAAGTGGCAGAAAATTATGGGTAATGGAGGTATTTATCCAATCAACAAAGTGTTTTGCATAACATTCTTTATGGAATATGAAATTCAACCACCATATTTATGAAAGTATAATTTCATTAGATGAATGTCGGTCTCATGCTAATAGGTTTCCTATCATGTACGAATAGGAACCTAGTGCATATACCATTTTTCTCTTTGCTTAGCTAAGTACAACTCATTTCCCTTTCTAAATAATCAATAAGTCTTTTCAAATAAAATTCAAAATAAACATAGTAGATCCTAAAATGTGAAGATGCTCAAGTCATGCCAAAAAATGAAAGGAAATAAAAAAATATTTCCTTGACCATCAAACATATTAAAAAAATAATCATAATTATGGAGAACACATTGAGTGCCCACAAAATAACTAAAGGCGTATATTAAGCCTAAGACCATATGTTTCTCAAATAAATGTCATGACAAAAAGATGAAAAATATTTTTTTACTCAACAAAGGTCTTTAACTTTAACCCAAACCCTTGACTCAATGGAAATCAGATGAAGCCAATCATTCCATAACAAAAGGTTCAGTCAAACATCAAATTAGAACTAGAAGCATTCAAGGGCCTAACACATTTTTAACGAAAATAAACACAAAATTCCAAACTTGAAAAAAATGCTCCAAAATGCAACAAACAAACAAACCATTAAAATTTATCAACATATTAGAGAAAGACATCAAAGAAGCTTCATCTACTTGAATGAGCCCATTCTTGCTTAGCGGAATTCTTGTTAAATCAGGTATCTACCGTTTAATACTAGGAGACTATCTATGTTAAGAGATAGGTCTTATCTTCATCAAATTCCAACTTCATTTACTGTCACATACAAGAAAGAGACAATGTAATAGTTAAATATCAAAACATCAATCTTAAAATAACTTGCATCAAGAAAATGTGGCTCCAAAGTTACAATGAAAAACACAAAATATAAATTTTAGAACCTATTTTTACCTAAAATGCATCCTCAAATTGGCATATAGTAATCTTGCTATGATAAAGAATTTTCGACCTTAAAAACTAGAGGAAGAACGTATCACAATAATCACATCATTTGTGATATTATATTCACTACTTCTTGCACCACCAATGGAACACATATATCGAAATAAGTGTCCCCTAGGCCCTCATATATATTGGATTCGATCAAATATTACAGTATATCAATTTCTCAGTTCTCATCTTGGTGCTCATTTTATTCGTTATGAACAAGACCCTCTCCAGATTGACTATCATTATGAGCCTCCAAAGAATTATGTTTTGTATCAAGTTCATTAGAGAAACTTGTTATATTGTTTTCTCCCCTTCTATCACAATCAGATTGCCAAAGAGCTAGTGCTCTTTCATATGGAAAAGTGGTAATGTCATACTTTGTTACATATATCTTAAACATATATCCATATGTTTATCAAGATTGTTCCTCATATTTGACTTCAAAAATGATAGTGGACTAAACATTTTCTCATCCTCCACTGATCCCAAAATCATGGTTTGACACAAATCCACTAATTTGAAATATTCAAAAATGTTTTCTTGTAAGTATTGGCTAGCAACTATAATAGTCCATAATCTTGTTATTGCACCATATTCAAGAGGATTCTCCAAAGTACAAAATTGATTCCACATTGTTTCAGCCAGGCGTGTGGCTTGTTGAAACAATTTTGATTGATCCAAAATACCTTCAAATTGTTCTCCATGTATCTCAACCTTCTTGCAAAAGTGGTCGACTAAAGTATTTAATTCTGCCACAAAGTCACGTTTTAAAGTAGGTTGACATTTTATATTGTTCCAATATTCAAGTTACACCATAGACATCGCCTCCAACAATTCATCATGAGGGAATCGTTCTCTTATCTCCGATGAAAGTGATTTTGCAATTTATATCAAGTTGTGTCTCACTGAAACAAAAACATTGTCTAATAGGTCTGTTGACACAAGGTGCTCTTTGGTGGTTTGTCATGTCTTATCAATATAATGAAAATGAACCATATACCCACACACTTCCATACATAGTATACCTTTTTCATCAAACTTCAAATAATTTTCAGTATTTTCTATATCAATGATCGTAGTCCAATTTGTAAATCATGGATCTGCGAAAGACTCTGGCATTGTATACAAATTATCCAGTGAAAGGCATGCAAATTTTCTTGAATTTTTGTATTCTGCAATATACATTGTGCGACTTTGAGACATTTTGACGAGGACATTCATTTCATCTAGCATAGGAAGAATTCCAATCAATGTTAATAATGTCTCTATGTCAGTTAGTCAAAAGAGAAGATCTTGAGCTTTATCTACACTGAAGCGATGTTCATACATCACCCCTACCAAGGACTGGTACTCACTAAATAATCTTTGAGCTGGTCCATTCAATGACATGCATCTTGTATCAACATCTTTTAATAGCTTGTTTCCATTTGTAACACTGTTGAAAAAAAATTTAAACTCTGAAAAATCATTTGGGACTACGAGAAAAATATGCATAAGCCTCTCATACAAGATCTTCAAATTTTGAAACTGATGGAAACTTGCTTACTATTTTAAATGCAAGATTAATCTTATGAGACATACAATGAATACTCAACATATACGGTGAAGTTGGTAGTTATAGTGTAACACAAAGTCCATTCCTTTGTCCTTGCATTACTGATGCTCCATCCGCTCCAACACATACCAATTGTTTTGCAATCATTAAAGGATCCATGCCACCGCTTTCCTTCAAACTATTATTAACAAGTTCATAAATATTTTCAGCTATAGAATTCTCCTTCATTTTATGAACCCCAAGTAGATAGGAATTCCTAATATGGTCATTAACCATATAAATACTCATACAAATCCATGAAGTATTATCAATAGTTGTAACATCATCCAAAGACAATGACAATAATCTAGCACTTGCAATCTCCTCTTTCATATCATCCTTTTCTACTTGAACTAAATATTTTGCCCATTCCCAACCACTCATTAAAGACCATTGAGAAGATGGAAAGTTTGGAATTTGAAGAAAAGATGGATATTTCATGTAATCAGGATAATCTGTCATAGGAAACCCTTTAGATAAGATGTGAAATACATGAACTTCGACACTGTTTGTCTCTTCTCTTTCTGCAGTGTGGTCCATCTCATGTACTGGTCTTCATAGTTATCAAAAGGATAGTACTATTTTTTTCCCGCATCCACAAAAAAACCCCAAGTGAGATTGACCCCATATATTCTAGATTCCTCCATGGAAATTTTCTCCCAGTAAGTTTCCCACCAATGTTTGACATGGGGCAGAGCCTTGGGGAGTGCGATAGTGATCTTTTCCCTGTCGAATTTTTTTTGAATAGAGAAATAACCTTCTAATAGATTTAACTATTTTTCTAGGGCATCTGCATCTATCTGACCTTCAAATATGGGAATATCAAAATTAACTTGTACCTTGAAGGGAGAGGTTCCTCCAAAATGGTCGCTTGATGAAGATGTGCATGTTTCTATCGGCAGGTGTTGAAGAATGCATGCAACATTCTCCATCATTTAGTCCTTCTATCACGCGAGAGCTTGTTCAAGCAACAGGTTATTAGAATCTTTTTCTCCATCATCTTTCTTTTCTATCGCTGACGAGGGTTTCTTGGGCATGCAAGAGTGACTATCCTCAAGAGAGACAAACTGAAGACCCAACTGGCTATACTTGGACCTTGTCAAGGACATGCGCTGAAAAACAATAAAGAGCAACCTGCTCTGATACCACTGATCCAGATTTATTTTTAGAATGAAATGAAAGCAAAGAAATTACAATGAAATACTCATGAAAAATTGCCAGAAATAGATAAATGCAACAATACTTGATTTCTATTAATGAAAGAATTGTAAGAGACTGTAAAAATACAGAGTGCAAGACTCGTTGGAATGGTGGAAGATTTATCTTTGAGAAGAGATGTGATGGCTACACTCATTCTTCAGATAATCATTACAATGAAGATCTGAAGGCCTTTTTATGATAAACAAGAATGAAAAAACCCTATACATCCAAAAACCTAACCCTAGGAGACGAAATGTCAAAAGTCATGTGGGCCCCTTTTGGGTAAGTTAGTACATTAATTTCCCAGGGTCATAACTTTGTCATACGATCTTTTTTTTAGGCGCATGATAGATCGTTGGAAAGGCCTTTTCAAGAAATACGCATTACACCTTCAAACTCTGACTCTGTCTACAGTTTGATTGTGGTGAGCCAAAAAAACATTGTTTATGGCCCCAAAATGATCCTGGAAGTACAATAAGAAGTGTTGATATGAAAACATACAAAATAAGCCAGCTGGATTAGGTGGGAGGCCACCAATATCCACTTGGAAGATGTGTAGGGCATCGGACAGCCACAGAGGTGCATAACCCACAATTACAAGAAAGTACAGAAGAATGTGTTGTACTAAAAACTGACAAGAGGAGCTAGTTGGAATAGGTGGGTGGCCACCAATATCCACCTGGATCAAGGAACGTGGAAGGTTTGCACACAATTGGTGATATTTTTATCAAGATAAGTTTCAATTATGTGTTAACTTGTGTGATGTGTTATTATTTATGAGTTTGTTTTTATGGGTTTTTCTTGTGTATGTTGCATATGTATTTCTATCATTATTTTGTACTATTATGTGTATTTGCAGAGTAGTTGTATGTTTAAATTTGGTATCTAGATTGAAAATTTTATATGGCATAGCCTAGCAGGTGGTTGGGGATGCTACACTAGCAAATGTAATGAAAAACACTATGGGCATAAATTACACACATAAACATTAACATGGATTGATATAGGTTCATAGGTAAGCAAAAATGTGATGATGATGACGATGGCAACGATGATGACAATGCCTACTGAGATCAACTTTGGTTTATTGAACCTTAAAAACAATTGTAAGGAAATTTACTTGGATTGGTTTAGAATTTTATTTCTATGTTCAAAAATATTTGAGACAAGCTTTCCTAAATATCCATAGTTTTGATGAGTTAACATATTAGGAATGTCTCCATTGTTACAATATTTTGAAATTGAGATATAAGGTGGGTGCATGTAGTAAATTCTAATAGAGAGTGATTTTCATCCCCCACTTTCTTAGTATGACAAAGATGATAGATTCTTTCCACCCATGTCATTTTAGGATTTTTCCTCATTGAACCAAATCTTCAAAAGCTAATTACAAGACTGTTTTATAAAGAAATATAAAAGTTTATCCATTCTAATAACATAGATGATATGGAAATATGATAGAGTAATATCGTTGAACCATGGCTACCAAGCTGAGGCCTCCTAGGGTTCCATGGCCACCCAAGAAGGTGGGGAGCCTCGGGCCCCTCCCTCAACCACTGATTCATTCCATAAGCTTCTGGCCACCCACGGTAAGAATCCTTCCTTTGATGCTCCACCCAACTTTGTTAAATGACTCAACTCGATCCCGGAAATTGACCTACCCCCAGACCATCCAATCCAAGTAGCGGTTTCCCTGTCAAAGCATGGATTGGTTGGATAGTTTATGGGTCTCTAGCCCTCCACCAGGACCACAGATAACTGGATCCAAAGAAACTAGCGTCCACTAATTCAGAACAGTGTAACATGCTATGTGGTGGGAAGAGGATTTTTAATCTTCAAATTCATCTCTCAAGCAAATCGGGATTTTTTCTTCAGAAACAGACAATTTTTCATGGGAACCCAAGGGCTCTATCTGAATCGATGGTCCCCCAGCTTTGATCTAGAGTCGGAAGTACCTAAGGACGCCTCAGTTTGGTTCAGACTCCCAAATCTACCAATCCACTATTGGAACGCCCCCTCATTCCAAGCAATCAGAAATGGACTCAGACATTACATCGATAGGGAAGATTCAAAGGACCAATATTCATGTACCCGCATTTGTGTTGAAGTAAACCTAGAGGTTAGCCTCCCAGAGGCGATCAATTTAAAGGTTGGAGATTGGAATCATTACCAGAAACTCGACTATGAAAATCTCTCGTTCAAATGCAAGGGGTGTCATGAATATGGCCACTTTCAAAGGAAATTCCCTAAAGATATTAACAAGGACAAATACATAAATGAAGGCTGGCAACGACCTAGAAGAGGGAGACCCTCCTCAAAGAAAAAGGGTCCAAGAACTAAAAAGATGATCCAGACACAACCAAAGGAGCAAGGAAACAATGCAGAAACAAGATATAGAGGGATGGTGACCAACCAAGAGAATATAAAGGAAGCAACAGAGGTAGTCCCTCAGTAAACCCCAACAACAGACTCAGAACAAGGAATTCCTATCCAAGAAACCAGAGAAGTCCCACTGCAAGAAAGGGCAAAGGAACAAGGTCAAAACTTGAAATAAACCAATAACGATCCATAAGTGGAGGAAGGTGAGGTATCCTCAGACAATAATAGTGAGGAAGATAGTGACACCGATGTCACCCCCAAAAAACCAAGTAGAGGCAGGAAAAAAAAGAAAGATGAAAGTGAAAAGGAGACCTATAGAGACATCCTGAGTGGGTCAGAGCCAACCATCAGACAACTGATCAGTGTCAGACAAACCTGAAAAAAATCCAGGGCCCCTTAAGGGGCCCACATCTTCCCCTCGGGTAATCAATGAAACTAACCTCTTAGAACTGTAGGGGTTTCATTAGTAAGACTAAGGAAGAGGCACTCAAAGGCATCATTAGATCTTCAAATTCTTAAATCCTTCTGATCCAAGAAACTAATATGGAAGGACAAGACTTCCTTATAAAAGCAAAATCTCAATGGAATACCAGCAAAGGAATTGCAGAAAGTGAAAGAGGTGACTCAAGAAGTTTGGACACACTTTGGAAGTCAAAGAAGTACAATCTCATCAATTATGAAACATGCAAACACTGGATCTTCACCAGTCTTCTCCATCTTGGAACGGGACGTCAGGTAAGCCTTTTCAATCTCTATGTGCCTATCCTCCTAGAGGAAAATCAAATCTATTGGGAGACCTTAAAGGATTTCTTGCACTGAAATGAGCTGGAAAATATAATCCTTAGGGGGGACCTGAATCTGACCCTCGCAGCGACTGGAAAAAAAGGAGGTTCAATTGTTCGAGATGCAGCAAGGGAATGGGTAGAGGATATAATTTCTTCCTGGGAACTGGAGGATATTAAGCCAGCTAAAGGGAAGTACACATGGTCCAATAAGAGGGTGGGACTGGGGCACATCACAACTAGGCTGGACAAGTTCCTAGCTCAAAGCACCTTTATGCTAATGGGCCTCACGCTAACTTCTTCCATCCTCCTGCACAGTGCGTCAGACCATAAACCAATCACCCTGGACATGTCCATTGATAACAATATAGGCCCGATCCCCTTCAGATTCAACCCAAAATGGGTCCAGGAAGCTGGCTACCAAAATCTAGAATGGAACTTTGAAAGGCTCCCCCTTTTTTGTTTGGGAAGAAAATCTCAGAAGACTAAAGGCAACACTAAAGTCCTGGGCAAAATTCCTCTCAAGTCCCATCTCTAACCGTCAAGAAGTGCAAAGACAACTTGAAATCCACCAGCTGGGAATGGAAGACCTTAAACCCTCCCAAGAAAACCTACAACAAGAGGCAAAGCTGCAAACGAACTGGCACCAAGCGTGAAGAGAAGAAGAAAAGTATTGGCAAAAAAAGTCTAGGTGCCTGTAGCTAGAAGCAGGGGATAAAAACACGAGCTTCTTCCACAAGCAAGAGGAAGCCTGAAAGAAGTTCAAGAATGTAACGAAAATCCATACCCATAACCAGACCATCACTGATTTTGAAGGTATCAAATCGACAGTTGTTGACACCTTCGAATCCCTTTATACAGAGATGCAGAATGCTGTCATCGACCCTACTTCTTATCCCCTGGCTCTAATACCGATCTGCATTCTAGAAAATGTCAACAAAAAGATAACCAAGGAATTAGATCAACAAGAAATAAAAGAGGCCTTATATCAAATGTAGCCAGACAAAGCCCCTGGCCAAGATGGTTTTATAGCCAGATTCTACCAATATAGTTGGGACACCATCAAGTCCGACCTCACCAAGATCATTAAGAAATCCCAGTCCTGTGTCAAAATAGGAGGAGGAACAAACTTGTTCTTTCTGGTGCTAATTCCGAAAGAAAAAGGTGTGACTAGTTTTGACAGGTTTCGACCTATCTCCCTCTGCAACACCAACTACAAAATCCTCACCAAAATCATAACCAATAGAATAAAAACTATTCTCCCTACTATTATCCCAGAAAATCAAGGAGGGTTCGTTAAAGTGAGGCATATACTAGACAACATCATCCTTGTTCAAGAGGCACTTCATTCAAGTATCTGATGGAAGGACAAAGGTATGATAATCAATCTAGATCTAGCAAATGATTTTGACAGGGTAAGACATAATTTTTTGTTCCATGTGATGAGGAAGTTAGGTTTCGCCTCTCCCTTCATAAACTATATTAAAGCCTATATCACCACCCCTTGGATAGCCCCATTGGTAAATGGGAGAGCCACTAAGTTCTTCCAAGCCTCCAAAGGCCTCAGGCAAGGTTTCCCCCTCTCCCCCCTGCTTTATGCCATCCAAGCCTCTATCCTTAGCTTCCAACTCAACTATGGTCAAACACATATCAATCTATCTGGCCTACGAATTGCCACCAGGGTAAAGGATATCAACCATGACCAATTTGCAGATGACATGCTGCTCCTCGGAGGTGCGAGTACAGTGACAGATAAAAATTTCAAAAAGGAGTTAGACATCTACACAAAAATCTCAAGAAGTCTTATCAGCATGACCAAGAGTAGAATCTATGGTTGGAACATCACCCCAAGGGAAATGCTAGAGATCTCAAGAGTCCTTGGAATGGAAGGCTGCACTAGTTGGGAGGAATTCAAATATTTGGGATTCCCGATATTCAAATCCATCCCAAAAGCCTTGCACTGCAATCAGTTGATAGAAAAGCTCAAAAATAGAATTAACTCTTGGGGAACCAGTTGGCTGAATTTGGAGGGAAAAGTGGTTCTTATCAAAGCCGTACTGGCTAGCATCCCTATCTATCAAATCTCTCTCCTTTTGTCCCCTAGCTCCATCATTCAGAAAGTAGAAGCGTTGATCAAGAGTTTCCTTTGGGAGGGGGGGAAGCAGACTGGAAGGACACTGCACCTTATAAGTTGGGGGAAAATATCCAAGCCCTATTTAGAAAGGGGCCTCCAATTAAAAGACATTCAAATCCAAAATTTATTCCTGGGTGTAAAGATTTTATGGAACATAATCACAGGGAAGTCCACATGGAGCAAAAGAGCCCTATGGAAGAAGTACTATTATGGGCCGAGGAAAAAATACCTAGAAAGGCTAGCAAAAGTGGGGAAAGGCTCTTTTCTTTTCTCCCTTTGATAGAAAGCTCTGCACCACTTTAATTCCCAAATCACCTAGCTACTAGGAAACGGAAAAGAAATCAACATCTGAGAAGACTCAGTCCTGGGAGAACCACCTCTGTTAACAAAGCAAGGCCTCAGGTGACTCAAAGACTGGATGCAACTACAAAATTTACACAGCCTATGGGATATCTCAAGTTGTGGAAATGTTGAGAATCACTCCTGGTTATGTTGGGGAATTACTAACCTTCCTCCAGACCTTGAATAAGAATGGAAGATATTAAAAAGATGGTTGCAAGGGAAATCCCCATTACAGAAAAGGAAAAAAAACAAGAGGTTGGGGCCATCTCTTTGGCCCATACACTACTGTTCTAGGGTATCTCTATATAGATTTAGTCCCCCATGTTCCTCTAGACCCTGCAATCTAGAAATCCGTCTAGACAATGAAGTCAATTTCGAAGATATATATGTTTATCTGGACAGTAGCACATAGGGGAGTCCTCTCAGGGGAAAACCTTAGAAGAAGAGAATGGGAAGGGACCTACAGATGCCCCCTCTGTTGCGAGGAAAAGGATACTATTGATCATCTACTGCTAGGCTTCCCCTATTCCATGGAGGTCTGGCAGCTAGCTCTTGGACTGGGGGCCCTAGATCCAATTCTACCTCAGGAAATCCATGCACTGCTTATGAATTGGCAATCTCTCTGCCCTTTTCAAACAGCCAATCAAGGACACCTCTTAGCCCTCTGGAGAATGCTACCAAAGTTTGTCCTTTGGAAGATCTAGATTGAAAGAAACAACCGGTTATTTAGGGAAGCAAAGAGGAGCCCGATTCAGGTAGCCACAAGGATTAAGGCTCTCTTCAGTGAAAGTGCCCCCCACTTCATCAAGGCATCAAACTCGAAACCATTAGAAAGGATAGAATAATGTTGGTTGGGGCATCTTGGCCTCTAAAATATTTAGCAACCATGTCCCCTAAACCCCCCTACTCAAATTTGGGAACTCAGGATGGGGAAGCATGAGCTGGAAGAGTGGAAAAGAACGAAGACTTCCTATATTCTTTCCTTTGATGGAGCCTCCAAGGGGAATCTGTGGGTGGCAGGTAGCGGAGGTGTCTTAGTAATCCCCACTGGAATTACTACCCTTAGTTTTGCTTGGGGACTTAGCTTTGAAACCAACAACAGAGCAGAAGCTCTTGCCCTTTGGCAAGGGCTCACTCAAGCCTTAATCCTCAACGTTCGTGACTTGCTCGTTCTAGGGGATTCAAGGATTATAATCCAATCCTTAATCTAGCGCACCAGAGTCACAAATGCCAAAATCCAACACACCTTGGACAAAATCCATCTACTGCTGGGACAGTTTCAAACTTTTCAGTTGTACCATGTCCTCCAGGGAAACAATGCCCAAGCAGATGAAGAGACCAACATGGGAGATCAGTTGGAGAAAGGCTGCATGCTTCTCAATGGGGTTTCGGCCGACTGGGAAATCCCATGATCGTCCAAGTTGGAATGGCTGAGCAAGTGGGCAAAAGGGACAAATAGGACAACACATGCGCAAGGACGACTTCACCTCAGTCAATAAGAATGATCCTCAAGTTTGATGGAGGACGACATTATTTGGTCGTTGAACGTAGGAAACCGCCCATACTCTAGATCCAGTGAATCGCATGGGGCAGGCAATCTGAGAATGCACTCTTTAACTCAAATCGCAGGGAAGGAAAGGAACAGATCAGGAGTAGTCGTCACACTGAAAGTGTTAAGCCCTAATATTGGCTCATTACCCCTTAATTGGGGCATATTAGATTAGTAATGTTATTTCATTTATGTCGGATTTAGGCCATTAGTTGTAATTTAGATTAGTAATGTTATTTTATTTATGTCGGCTTTAGGCCATTAGTTGTAATTATACCTCCTAGTCTCTTATATATACCAAGGAGACATTTTCATTTTGAATCATCTTGTACTTGAACATTT
>ML832635.1:24859-37464 GCA_009831015.1 Picea engelmannii
GTGTTAAATCCTCCATTAAAAAGGGGCAAAATGAGGTATATCGAATGGACATGCAAACCCTATACTAAATGTTGAAAAGTAAAGAAAATGAGGGCATAATTTTGTTTACATACATGGTTCAATGGATATGTTAGATTGGAGTAGATTCACACTCCACAAATGCTTACTTGATGGCACCGAGAACTATGGATTTTTCCTTGTTTGCTTGATAGAAAATGGTTACAATATCATTAGAGCACAAACCCCATAGGCAGCATTTGCAAAATGAGCAAATAAAACCCAAAAACCCGATTTTATAAGCCAAAAAGCGGGTGGAATCCCAGCAGGGCGATAATTTCCATCGACCCACGATAATATCGGAATTTATCGCGACAAATTCAAATTATAGTATTTATCACGATAAATTGGGGTGATATTATCGCCGAGGGCCGGTTTGGCAATATTATCGTGATAAATTTGATAATATTGCGATAAGTGTAACACTGCTCAGGAGGCATTTCTTCCCAGAGCTTTCATTGAAATAGATAGGGAGATCAACTTGTTCCTTGACCATTCTCTGTGCCTTGGTAGGCCTCTGTTTGCCTCTCTCATGGGGTGGCTCCTATGAATGCATCTCTCTAGGAACATGCTCACTTGTCCCAGAATTGTATCGAAGTTAAAGGTTGCCGGTGAGTCTATTTGGTTTGTGAACAAGCAATGGTATATGGTATTCTGATGTGCACATAATTTATATAATTCGAAGTTTGAATTTTCCCTAGGTCATTCTGTGCATTACTCTTTCAAATGGCTTTGAATGCTTTAGTGGAAAGTTTTTCTTTGCAACCTAGATGTTTTCTTGAATGTAATCAAGTGGAAGAGACTAGGCAGCATGTTCTAGATGAACTTCTGACAATGTTCAGCATTCTGTAAGTGCTGGGGAAAGCATCTTCCTTTAAATTCGCTTCTAATATAGGTCCTATAATCTCTCCCCAAACAAGGTGCATATCTTGGTATCATCGAATCTGTACTTTTGGGTCAATTAGACAATAGACAACTACTGTGATTTGGTGGCATCTGTGCTTCCCCTCACCCACCCTTTTTCCCTCCTTAGAAGGTCTTTCTGTAAATAATCTAGTGCCTTTTGGTTGTGAATATCCGAATAGGATAAAATGGCTATCATATTTGTTGGTACACCATCTATCAAAAGATTTAAAAGGATTTTTAGATTATGACACCTCCAATCAAAATGCTATTACTTTGCAATCATAGAATAGACTGTTAAAGATAGCAGTAAGGTGTATTTGCTTATAAAATATACACTGGTTATCATATGACTCTCTTGGGTACTTGGATGTCAAATATTGTTAAAACAAGTTCAGGTGGAAAATGTAGGCCTTCAAATGAACAGGTGCTAGCTATCCTATACCTCATGTTTACATGCAATTTTGCATTGGTGCAGGCTAATCGAGGAATGCTGGGATAAAGATCCTAATCAAAGGCCGACATTTGCAGACATTATTCATAAGTTAGATACAATCAATTATTTCTGCAATCGAAAAAATCATTGGAAGGTGGCTCTCTTTTGCAATAAATTCTGAGAAAGTACAAATAAGGTTCAAGTAACGCATCGCTAAACTCATTGAATGGAAATGCCTTTTAATTTCAAAATCTATATTTTTTGGAGAGGGAAGGCAACAAATCATTTAAAACGAGTTCTTTTCAATGTTGTTTCAGGTTAAGCCAGGTAAATATCTTAGGAATCTTGTGTTGGGGCGTTCACGACGTCAAAGGGATCATTCAGAGTCTAGCACCCTTTCGGGTGATAAATGACTGATTTCCTGCTCAAATTCTCCCAGATAATATCTGGAATTCCGCCTCTGTTTCAGACCTTCCAGACATGTCTCTTTCTTCCGTTTTTTGAGTCAAGATGAACCTTTATGGAAATTATGTGCACATCTGTTAACTGGACAATGCCATGGTACATGAGCTTTTAGAAGATTCTTTGAAGGAACTATCTACAGTAAGAGCAATCCTCTATCCCTCGTTAATTTTTGTTTTCTGGTATTGAGAAGTGAAGAAAGTCATTAGGATTAGTATGTTTCAATGCACATATTGTGGTGCATGCGAATATGACATTGAAGATGTGCTATTTGAAGTTTTCATCATAAAACTGAAGACACCTCTTCTGTCGATATCTGTATATTATATTTATTATTTATTGGGTGGGTGTATCACTTTCCTTGTGGTCATTTTCTGTAACATCTTTTCAGTTCTTTGACAGTTACCACTGGAAAGTGGAATTTTAGCTCTAATTTGGCAATGCTATATAAAATATGAATTGTGAACAGAGTTCATTATGGAGACTAACAATTCTGTTTTTAATCTAGAAATGTGTGTACACCATCAGAATAGTAGCATGTAAATTATTTTTCCGTGAATGTTGACAAGACAAAAGCTAAGTTGGCTATTTTATCACTTGGTATTATTACCTAGTTGTCGGTATTATCATTTTAACACAACCGAAATTTTATTATTATGTTCACACATTTATAATTGATACGAGGAGGATAAAAGTAATATTTTTTCCAATGTTAATGTGGAAAAATATTTACATAATTTCTGTTGATCTTAGTACAATTTTTTTTTTATCCCACCATTACAACATATTTATTATGAGTTTAACATGTCATTAATGAGAATTGAACCCAGGTGGGAAGGATAATAATCATTCCTTACAACCATCCAAGCTAAACCCAATTGATGATCTTTGTACAATTTTGATTATTAGATAATTTTCATTTGAAATTATTCAAATTAAAACACTTGTTACATAGCATTGTTCAAGTCCAACCAGAAACTTCTTTAGTAAGTATCGTTAATTTTATCCTTTCCTCATGCCTCATGCCTCATACTGTAATAGCACTAGTGTGACAATGACTATACTCCTTGTTCACGATACCCTCTTTAGTAATGCCACCATGGAAACATGACCTTAACATAGAAAACTTGAAAAAAACTCTTTTTGGTTTTTTCCATAATCTTATCTGCAATGAACTAAAGAAAGAATGATCTATATATATCTGTTTCCCCTATTGAAAGCATTTCTATGATTAGCTATCTAACTTACAAGAACAAGAAACAATATGGATGACAAGAGATTCCCCAAAATTGCTTCAAACTCTAGTCAAAACCACTAGCCTCTCAAGCGGGGATGGCATAAAGATGCCAAATCTTGACCAAACCATTGGGGAATACAAGAAGGCATCATGCATAGTACCTATAATATTACAAATATTATCACTTATAAATTTAAGGAGAATACATGGTGTGATAAAAAATTAGAGGATAAAAGGAAACTAAGATTCTACAAGGAGATGGTCAACCCTAATTTAGAAAATCAAAAGTACCTCTCAGTTTTGAGAAGTGCAAAGAAGAAAATCAATATTGCTAAAATAAGAACAGACTCTCATGAGCTACATAATGAAAGTGAGTCTTGGACAATTCCCAAAACACAGTGGGATGAAAGAAGTTGCCATCTTTGTGACATTGAGAGGGTTTAAGATGAAAAACACTTCCTTTTAGATTGCCTTGTCTAATCCCAAATTAGATTTCAATTTAACAATATTTGACACAATATAGACCTTCCTAACCTCCTAAATCATCAAAACTATGGTGATCTTGGAATGCTTCTCTCAATACTTTTTGACATAAAAATACAATTTTAAATAAATCGAAATAATAAAAATAAAATTCATCAAATAAAAATAAAAATAAATTCATGAAAGATTTTATCTAACACTATAAATGGTATGGCAATTGGATTGTTAGAATCCATTAAAGTAAAATAATTTTTATAAAGAATAAATTAAGATTTCATTTACCTATTTAAAAAAAATTAAAAATTAAAAATAATATCAAAATAATTAAGTCTTAATAAAATGATAATTTGCATTAATATGAAAATTGAGTAATGAAAATGAAATGCACACAGTTTGTCCATTTTCTCATTAATATAGAAAAATGTAAAAGTTAATAAAACATGATTAGCATCACACTTTTCAAAATCAATAAAAGTATGATATCTAAAAATAAAAATGCAAACAAATATCAACAATTTTTCATATATAAGATACAATGATATTGCGAGTTACTGACCCATAATCTAATAAACACAAAGATAATTGACTAAATTGGCATGAAGATAATTGAATAAAATGGCATGAATTTATCATTGAAATAGTTGTTTCAACATGTTAAGACTAGGATAATGAAAATGCTTAGATAATTGAAAAAAATGACATAAATTCATCATTGAGATTGTTGTTTCAACATGTTAAGACTAGAATAATAAAAATGTTTTAGGACAAATGATTTATGATATGGATTATGATCCGTAGACGAATATAAAATATCTTAAAATATAGTCAATATTTAATGAAAGGTCAATTATATTATAAGGTTTAATCAAGGCTTATTCAATATTTTATTCCTCTTACTTTGTGCAAAGTTTGTTACGCATAAAATTTAATAGATATAAAAAAAAATATAGGATGGGTAAAGAGGTATATAATTTTTCAAAAATCACATATTGCATGAATATGTATTCAATTGATGATGCAATCACATTAGGTGCTAATGTCAAGAGAGAAAAATCATGAATGTTATTTTGAAAAGCAACACATTAAAAAAAAAAACATTTTCTAAATTTGAAAGGTAAGTTGGTCTAAAATCAAGTGGAATCAAATGGTCAAATTGATGCATGTTTCAAGGTCCATCTTCGTCAACTCCAATTGTGTAAGAGTACATAGTATACACTTTCCAGTATGTTAGTTCATTGCATAAGTATTTTAGAATGTGTGAAAGAATTTGTCCATGGCTTCTAGCCTATTTTTCAATAATATTAAATGAAATGGAAGAATGTACTTATAATTTCTCATTTAGACATCTATTTATTATCGTATGAAGATTTGTTTGGGTGGAAGTAAGACAGACAATCGTTGTGGAGTTCCTATTAGGATAATGGGCAAACAAAATGAATACAAAGGTGTGAGTGGAAGCTCTAGAACATGGAACATTATATTGCCTTGTGTTGAAGGAAACAACTTCAAGGTTTCAAGTTGGGACATGCAAGAGCACACAACATTATACCTTGGTAGATTTGGAGTCCTAGCTAATAAGATTCAATAGTAATGGGTTTCTTGGTCTTTCAAGAGAGTTTTGGCCTAATCTAGTCTTTTTCTCTATTTTTGGTGAAGTAGTCGATTGATTAAGGTTACACTTACAACACTTTGTATTATGAATAGAGTTGTTTTTTGTAACCACTATCTTCTCTAATACCTTTCTTCCATATTAATATGGAGAATATTGAAAGAGAGTTTTTGACTTTGATATATGTGAACTTGTTCATATCTTAAAGGGGCAATTTATATTTTAATGAAATTAAGTATAAATGAAACAAACAATTTATCATAGACGGAAATGTGAGACACACATAATGTGATAATGGTGAGAAGCAACACCATTCAATGTGAGCTTGCTCATACTTTAAAGGGTAGATTTATATTAATGAAACTAGAATAAATGGAATGAAATATTTTTCATAGATGAAAATGAAAGATGAACATGATGGAAAAACAGTGTGAAGAAATACCATTTATTGGAAGAGAGAGTTTAACATTTAATGTCTAAGGAATAACATGGATCCTTTTAAGTCAACATATTCAATCAAGACTTCTTCCTTGTTACACCCTCACGTCTAGGGGTAACTAGAGGAGATTTTTTCTCCCATGATCCATATCACAGATAATAATCCCACAGACAAGATCCATGGTTCTCCATAGATAGTTCATCGATGATGCTTCCCACATTTTACTTAGCACACTCTCATTTGATGACTACGGTACTTGACATACCTGAGGTAACTTGTTTCAATGTTTCATATTAAGTGTTAATGCCTTATGTACTTGTCATGAAAGTAGTGATAATCGATTGAGTTGGATAATGGATCATGATGCTCTAAATTTGTGCCTTTTGTCGTGTTTCACCTTAGTGGTCATCATCCTCTCCTAGATAAGTGGTGTCACTCTTTGGTGGAGTTGTACTATTGGGTTTTTTTTCATAGCGGTAGTGTGTCCATATCCTGATCCATATGTAACATTCTCTATTTTCCCCATCTCCATTGTCCTTGATTTTGAGTTGTTGGTCATATGTCACACATATAGGTTCATGCTTCATAATCCCATGATAATGAGCTTGAATGCTCGAGGTTGATGCAACTAGAAAAGAAAAGAAAAAAAGAGCAAGATGCAAAGATCAAAATACAAAGCAAATGAAAATAGAAAGGAATATAAAAAAACCAAAGAAAACAAAGCATGATCAATGCCCCCTTGCTATGAGGCCATCACCCCAATTCCTATGCAATGAATACATATCCAAAAAAGGACTAAATAAAGTAAAACAAAAGTTAAAAGCTAGAAAAGGTTAAATGAATAATAAAAAAGGCAAAAGAGGGTTTGGAAAGACATAGTGTCGAGGAAAGGGAAACTCAATGCATAATCACTCCATCATTCCAAAGGCACTCATGTGGATGAATATCTTACATAACCTCACATGAATATTCAATACCACTCATGAAGTCAACCCCAAACCATACCATCTATCATTACACATGCTCCTTGATAAGTTTCTCGGGAAATACTTATCTTCCTGGGTATTGGCACATGTAATAGGGGCTAATGCATGTCATAGGGGTTAATGATAACCCTCCCATACCTAAAATTAACAAATTGTATGAATTCTACGAGCTATTGTGAAGTTTGAAGATGATGCTTGATGTGATCTACCTAATGGAATTTACATTTGACATGACTCAATTTTTATGTTGCATTGGACTTGTGTACATGCCCTTGGATTGATGGCAACATTGAGTCACTTGAGCCTCTCTTTGGACGATGTATTTTGCATGGATATGAGCCTTGGTCATTTGGAGGACACTGGGGAGGCCCCTTGCACACTTGATGGAGGTCGTCCTACCTATCATGGAGGTCGTTGGGCCTCTTTGAGGATGTCACACATTATAGAGATGTCCTAGCACCTTTTGGGAAGGATGTGGAAACTTTTTGAGGGGACGTTGCACCTTTTGGAGATGAATTTACACTTGGATGATGAAACATTGTGCCCTTTGGAGGGAACATTTCACTTTGAGAGCCCCTACACATGACTTTTGACCTTATTTGAGTGAGCTGTCCACTTTTGGAGACCACATGTGCCACACCTGTGAATTTGAGCATGCATCTATGGAGGACATTTTACCTTTTGAGAATTTTACTTCATCTTGGGAGCATCATTGGGGGTCTTTTGACTCACCCACTCGTGTATCATGGATATTTTGTGTTATGACCTTATCTCTAGGGCTTGTAAAGAGATAAAGGCAGTTTTATATTTTCTTAGGGATTAAAACTAGGAAAATATTGTCATTTTAATGAGAAGTTGCTAGATCTTTCATATAAATAGAAAAGAACTTCTTATTTGCAAATAATTGCTATAACTTGTGGAGAAAATTACTTTTCTACCTTTTCTCTTCTATATTTTATATGGATGGATAACTAGAGTGACTTCTTGAGGAGATGTCTTGCAGATTTTTTTTCAAATTCCATGGATTCTCTTGGCTAGAGTTTTGAAGATGAATCGATTTCTTGAGGAAGTGGTCTCATTTGATCTATTGAATTTTTTGTATGGATGATTTTAAGTGTAGTTGTACTTCTCTAGTGGTGGTGGTGCAATCTCTTGGTGTGTTCCTTGAACTAATCCATTCTTCATAACTCTTGGAAGATTACTAGTGGAGTATCTTCCATTGAACTATCTTGAAGTTTGTAAGGTACTAGGTGGATATTCTAGGGTTTGTAGTGGAAAACCTTAGAGATCACCCTAGATCTACTTACATCCCCTCAAGGGAGTCCTTAGTTGATTCCATATTCCCCCCAAAATAGTAGGCACTAGTTTTCTCCCATCTTGTCAATCTTAATTCCTAAATTTCACCTTTTCATTTTATGTTTTAGGGTAATTAGGGAATTAGATTGTACTGATTTCTATCCATCTTATACCCTAGATGTCTTGATTTTTGTGCTTGTACTTGACCTAAATATCATATTTATTGCATGAATTAGCCTTGTTACTTCACATTGCTACAAATGTAGGGATAGACAACTTGTCTTTATTGGTTGTTATATGCATGTTAATTTTTCATATTTTACAAGAAAAACAAACCCTAAATCTATCCATTGTTTTAGCCCTAATTTATACTAGCTTACATATTTTTTAAAGGGATAAAGTGTATTGTTGTTACAACTTGTTCACCACTATAAATTTTCATCTTTTGCACAAGTTTTGTAACAAACATTGGTAATTTGGACAAACCCCCTAGAATAGCCTTAAAGCACACCAATCCAAAATCTATAATTTACTTTGAGTAACCACCTAATCCACAACTTGCTTGATATGTTTAGTTGGTGGTTAATTGGGTAGTTATATAGGAGACCTTAGACTTGATTGTGTCTTTCCTTATTAACCATAGAGGCTACTAGGGAAGCCTCCATTGTGTTGTATCCATTCTTCACTAAAATGAGGGAATATGTTTCCTAGGTGACAATGGTAATACTTCTAATGTTCCACTCATTTTGTACTTTGTGAAGGCTTTGCACTAGGGTGCAAGATTGTGTGATAACTTTTTGGTGCCATTGCTAAGGAGAATTGAGTCTTTCTCTTTAGAAACCAAAGTCTATGCTTCAATATTTTGTTGATGACTATACACCAAAGCCTGACCTAGTGTGCTCATCTGGTGACTCCACAACAAGAGAACCCAAGAGTTGGAACTTCCAACCAAAGATCTTTCCATAGACATGTCAATCCTCAAAATGTATATAAAAGAAGAATTTCTCCAAATTCTCCTATGATAAGAACTCTTTTCTCTAATCCTCCAAGAGTAACTGCAATGGTTTTGCAACCATAGGTTACAAATGCCTATAAGGCCCTAGACATGTCTAGAATTCAATGTTTCCCTCAAAGCATGCCTAATAGATTTGATAAGTGGTTACCTAAGTTTTCGGGCAACAATGCCCTTACTATTGAAGAGCACTTGTCCTCATTTTATAATGCTTTTGAACATCATCCTATCTCAAATGAACATGAGGCTGTACTTATGAAACTCTTTTCTATATCTTTGGAAGAAAATGAAAGATCATGGTATAATAGTCTTCCTGAAAAGAATATTAAGTCTTGGCAAGCCTTCCATGATGTCTTTATGAAAAGATGGGAGATTATAAAATATGGTATATTAATGCTAACCCAATTCCATGAGATTAAAATAAGGATAATGAAACTATAAGGGAATTTTATCAAAGGTTTGGCAAACTAGTAGAATGAATCCCTCATGATCTTAAGCCAAGAGATAGTGACATACTTTTACAATATACCAATGCTTTTGATAGGCAATTTGTTTTCATGTTAAGTGACAAGTTCCCAAAGACACTCGAGGAAGATCAACAATGGGTTGGGAATATTGAAGAGAATGTGTTGGCTTCCAAGGTAGAACCATTTAATCTACCTTCTACTAAGAATAGGAATAAGCCTAGGAATATGAATAATTCTAATCCCGTTCCAGATTCTGTGCTCAAAATTTTGACTAGATGACAATTGAGATCTTGCAAACCCAATCCATCCTCCTGAACAAGGTAACCATCTTGGAAAGGGAAAGGGATCAAAAACAAAATTTACTTCCTAGACCTCAATACAATCATCAACCTAGAGAAACCCGAGGGTGAAATAAAATAAACCTCCTTATGAGCAAAGAGTCCCTAACACCCTTACCCCTTCTGATATGGTCAACCAAGAAGGAATCCCTTGGTGTTTGCCTTGCAATGAGGCACATAGGGAATACGATTTCCCTCTAAACCAAGAGTATGAAAAAAATGAAGATGTAACATCCCACTCTTGCGAGCACATGTTATTGACTTATTCTTTGAGGACGCTTGCATGCAAGTGATTCGGTTTTAGTATACAACTGTCTGTTCGCTTATGGATTATTATGATGATGTTGATGGATTATGATGTTATGTTATTTTCTATCTATGTATTGACAGATTCTATTGATGAGTTTCCCCTGAGTGTGCATGACACTTGACAGATTGAGGATGTCGATGGCATCGATGGACCTCCTTGGACTCTGGGTCGATTCAGAGAGTGGATTGTATTGGTTTGAGTATTTCATTTATGCATATGTGACATATGATCGATTATATTATGATGTTGTTTATGGATCATTGATAGTGTTTTGTTGATGGATGCAGGCCGACGATTGCTTTCTAATCTGACTCGCATAAGGATTAAAGGGGCCATGCACATAAACCATATATTGAGGGAGAGGTGTGGAAACATCCCTAACACAACCTACTAGCACTCCCTTTGTGCCTCGAATTGTAGGTTAACGATTACCTAGTTCGAGAGATCCACGATGCCATGAGGGAAGACTGAGACAGTCGCTCACAAATATTTCTAAGGGGCACACAATAAGGCAAGGTCCTTATTCCTTATAAGCCCTTAGTCTCTCATAAGGTATCTTGAATGGAGTATTGACTCGAAGGGTTGGACAACTACCAAAACCAGTCAAAGACGAGTTACACCCTTGGAGCACGTAGTGCATCTTGAAGGGCATGTCGCATAATTAAAGTTTGAATCAAAGGCGAGTGGCACCCTTGGAGCACGAAGTGTGTCTTGAAGGGCACGTCGTGTAATTAAAATTTGAATAAAATGAGAGTGACACCCTTGGAGCACAGAGTGCATCTTGAAAGGGCACGTAGCGGTATTTAAAAAAAAAATGAGTCAATGAATCTAGGTGGCCTAGAAAACTTTGAGAGAATGTTAAACCTTATAAAATCTTGAGCACCTGCCGAATTAAGTAATTGATTAATTAATTAATTAAAGAATGAATTTATTAAGCATAATCCGTAAGGGTCTAAGCTCGTGCAAATAAAAATGTAACTAAGCCTAAGTCTAAGATTAGATAGAAGACTAAAAACTAATTTTTAAATTAAATAACGAGGGGTTAAGTAAATCAATTTAAGAAATCAATAAAAAAATAAAACAAATCTAAAGAGTGATTTAATACACATTGTGTACGTAAAACACCAAATTATAAATTAAAATGAGAAGGGAATAAAGCGTACAAGAATGTGTAAGCATAGAAGGGTATCTAGAGTCTAGTCTAACTAGAGAACATTCCTATTTTAACTCAACTCTGTTTTAGACAGGCGTAAGTCATAAATGGGAAACAAAGGGAATAAAGGGACAACTAGGAGTGTTTTTAGGAGTGCTTTTAGGATGGGTGAGGGAAATTGACTTTTAATTAAATTAAATTGTGGATTTATTGGTGCAACTAAGGGAACGAGTGACAAGTGTATGGGGGGAATATTTCCTAATTAATTAAAAAAAATGAATTAAAGGTGCAAATGACAAGTTGTCACTAAGGAAATTCTATAAAACAAATGACTGAGTTGAGGAATATGATACACTGGTTATGAGTAAGGTTATGTTGTAGAAATTCTAACTGGTTTTACTCATGAGAATGGGGATACCTAGCTCGAGGGAGAGAGTGGTGGCTCTACCTTGCGAGGCGAGCTGGGAGCTAGAGAATTCTGGTTGTGTTTGTGCATGTCACCTTTGTAGTTCGGGGGTCTAAGGGGGAAGAAGAGTACCCCTAGCATTGGTTGAGAGGTATCAGTGAAGTCTGAACGATTAGCAATCAGGCGAAGGCGGATCGACGAGGTGGAATCTTGGAAAGGACATGCACTGGTTGCCGGAAAGACGCGCAACTACACCACCACTATCTTTTGGTCATAGTACTGTATATTTAATTATTTATGTGTTAACCAAAAATCAATGTACTCTTCTGGATTGAATATTGACGTTAATGGAGTCTGGGTTTGAATGTTTATAAAACTCATGCATTCTTGGCGACATAATGATTGTACATTGTAACCGTAATATCTGTAGTTTTTCATTGAAGTATAAATTGATGTATAGATTTGCTGGGAGCGATCTCAGTTTTGTTAATTGCCTAATATCTGTTGAGGCTTAGTTCATATGAGACTCTTGCATGCTTGTGATTTTTCTTACTATGAAACCTCTTCTTTTTCTGAAAAACATAGCCATGCCTCTGGTGTTTTTACCCTGCTGTTGATTTACCTTCGAATCTCTAAACATTTTTGGGGATCAGGGCTCTACGCCTTCACTCTTGCCCAATGAAAATTTGTTCAATCTCTAAATTTTATTTCTTCCATTGCTCAACGATTTCTTACATCAAACTCTGTGATTTTTTTGTGTGCATTAAATAGTGCCCTGTGTGTTGGGAAGGGAATGTTGAGATTCAACAAGAAGATCCTAGTGAAAATTATGCACCTACACTAGGATGGAGCTTCAGTCTATTTTTAGGTGGAAGTCTATTTTTAGATGATGAACAAATTCTATTTATAGATGATGACTATTTATAGATGGTGAGCGAATTCTATTTATAGATGTATGTCGACTATTATTATCCCTTAATAATAGTTGGACAATAAATATTAGTCTATTGT
>ML832635.1:37679-59913 GCA_009831015.1 Picea engelmannii
CTCAGTTGTACTAGTTGTAACTGAACTTACACTAGTGAGAGATCAGTGAATTAATTATTAATTAATTCACAATCAGTGATCTCACATGCAACTGAAGATTTACCACTGTTAACTACATGCATGTTAGATCCAGTGGAGACCCAATTGAGGTAACAGGTGAAAGGGATAGTTTGACTATCAATTGTGACATTAGTGAGTGCACTCATGAAACCGCACACACATTGGATGTGCCCATGAGGATTGCGCAACCTAGGCAAGAGGAATTCATTCATTGCAGGGATTTCCATTAGCAAGGATTGTGCAGAGGAGGTAGGCTGTGTGGAAGCAGTAAATTGGGACATGAATTTGTCAATTTTTGTATGACAGTGTGAGACGATTGTTTATTGTACTGAGAGCTCTTGGATTAGATTTTTGTATAAGATTGTTTCATGATCCATGATGTATACATAATATATGATAGTGGGATTTTTAGCTTTATGCTGTCTCGGTAAAACATCTGTGTTATGTGTGATTGATCTTTCTTCTTGATATTGCAATTGGCGATCGTGTTTTAAATTCTGCAAGAATATTTGTAGAAGCGATTCTGTATTTAACAGTGGCATGTAATTGTTAGATTAGGGGAATCCAAGCAATACATAATTTGTATTAAAATTTCTGCATGGTATCAGAGCGCAAAAGATTACAGAAGTTGAGTTTGTGATTGGATAGAATTCGAATTTGCAGAAAGACTTTCTTGGTGCTATAGATGATTCAAGATCGAAATGGATTTCAATGGCTTGAGGTTAGAGTATGCACTCAAGGGAATATCGAACTACATTGCTTGGAAGGAAAGGATGGAGGTAGTACTTGAAGACAATGGCTTGAAGGAATTCATTAACAAATATGTTCCTAAGCTAGATGTTGCAGATGCTGCAAATCTTGATGCATGGAAAAATAAAGTGGCAAAGGAGAGGAGGATCCTGTTGGAGGGAGTACGAGACCACATTGTCTCAAGACTCCACGGGAAAGCCACACCATATGCAATGTGGAATACTTTGATGGATCTATTCCAAAAAAACAACGACCATAGGAAATTGGCGCTCAAAGATAAACTCAGGAAGATCAAGATGGAGAAGGGCGACTCCATTCCAAAATATCTCACGAAGTTTGTCCAATGTCGGGATGAGCTGGGGAGTGTGGGAATAATAGTTGCTGATGATGATTTGGTGAGCTTGGCTCTCCTAGGACTTCCCAAAAATTGGCACGGTTATCAAGACTCTGTCAATGGAAGGGAAAAATTACCAGATTGGGAATGACTATGGTCGGATTTAGTGTAGGAGGAGTTCATGTGGAACACTAGAGATGGCTCTTCATCAAAGCATGACAATGAAGAGGATTTTTCTTTGGCTTCCAAGGCAAGGAAAGGGAAGGGGAAGAAATTCCATTCAAAATATGAGTCTAAAGGAAAGAAGCTGGATTTGTCCAAAGTGAAGTGTTTTCACTATCACGAACATGGGCATCTCGCTACTAACTGTTCGCAGAAGAAGAATAGAAAGAAGGTTGCTGGAGCTATTAACTGTCTGCAGAACAAGAAGAACAAGAGGGATTCAGGTAAACCATTTCTATTGAAAGATGTTATGCATGTTCCAGGTCTGAAGAAAAACTTGGTCTTAGTTACAATGTTGGAGGATAGAGACTATGATGTTGTTTTCAGCGATGGAAAATCCTTCTTGTGACATAAAACAACGGTTCAATTCAAGAAGACAGGGATTCGAGTTAAGAATATCCACAAGATGGAGGTAGATGGATGCGCTGCAATGATGGGAAAGGCAGAAAAATTTGTGAGCCGAAATGAGGGTGAATTATGGCACAGACGATTGGGCCATATTCATCATGGAGCCTTGAAAATAATGCATCAAATATCTACTGGACTTCCAATGGGAACAATTTCTCAGTTAGATCAGTGCAAGGGTTGCACCATGGGGAAGTATGTAAAGTCCACCTTTCATGAAAAGGAGAACTGTGCTTCAGTGATCCTGGAGAGAATTCACACAGACGTGTGTGGACCATTCTCAGTTGCTTCAACAAAAAAACATAAGTATTATGTTATTTTTGTTGATGACTTTTCTCGTAAATGTTGGATCTTCTTCATGCAGAAGAAGGATCAAACATTCTCAAAGTTCTGTGAGTTTAAAGCATTGGTGGAGAAAGAGTTGGAGAAGCAAGTGAAGGCTCTGAGGAGCGATAATGGTGGAGAATACATCTCTAACGAATTCAAAGACTTATTCAACAAAGAAGGAATTCAAAGAGAACTCATAGCGCCTCATAACCCATAGCAAAATGGGTTCGCGGAGAGGAAGAACAAAACGATCATGGGTGCATCACGAGCGATGTTGCATGTTCAGGGCCTACCAATGCATTTGTGGGCGGAAGCATGCAACACTGTGGTTTATGTGCAAAACCGTTGTCCTCATAGAGTACTTGGAATGAGTACACCTGAAGAATATTTCACTGGTAAGAAACCCGATGTTTCTCATTTTAACATTTTTGGCTCATCTGTTTATGTGCATGTGACCAAGAACGCTAGGAAGAAGCTGGAGCCGACTGCTGAAGTTGGGATATCTGTGGGGTACCAAAAAACACCCCATAATTATTGTGTGTATTTTCCTAACAGTAAGATGACTATTATGAGACGAGATATAAAATTCGATGAGGGGAAAGCCATGCGGTTGTCGCTTGAGAGGGAGCTAGACTTGCATGTAGAGGAGGAACTGCTGGTTCCCAAAGATGAGTCTCAAGATGTGGATCAACCACATGAGGAGGTTCATGGAGTGGAGGAAGCCACTTATGCATATCCATCAATCAGAAATGGCAGAAAGTGCACCACAGAAGTTGATATATTGAGACTAGATGTTGCACAGAATGTAGGAGCCCCTACTTCACAACGCAGACAGAGACAATTTCCTGATCGATTTATTGGATACATGGATCTCATGAGAAAATGTATTGTGACTGAACCATCTTCCTTTTAGGAAGCAGTGCAGGATCCCACTTGGGTTGATGCAATGGTGGAGGAGTATGTCTCCATTGTCAAAAACAGTGCATGGGAAATTGTCCCAAGACCGGTCGACAAATCAGTGGTATGTTCGAGATGGATCTACAAGGGTAAGATTTTAATCATTGTTCTTTATGTTGATGATTTAATACTGACTGGTGATGGAAGCTGATACACTCATGCAAGGAGGACCTTGCAAAGGAGTTCAAGATGAAGGAAATGGGCCTTCTTCATTATTTCCTTGGATTGGAAATATGGCAGCGAGATGGTGAAATTTTTGTGTCTCAAGGCAAGTATGCAAGGGAGATATTTCATAAGTTTCACATGGAGGGCTGCAAACCCATAGATACTCCTCTTCCAGGAAACTGGAAGAAAGAGGATGCTACTTCTGGAGAGGTAGTGGATGCTACTATCTATCGACAATTAGTGGGTTCGCTAGTGTATCTAGTGAACATGAGACCAAACATTTTCTATTCGGCTAAACAACTGAGTCAAGCGATGGTTAAGCCTACCAAGATCTTTTGGAAGGCAGGTAAGCATTTCCTGAGATACCTGAGGGGCACATCTAAGTATGGATTATGGTATAGACAGACGGATGAGGTGAAGTTGTATGGCTTCACGGATGCAGATTGGGCGGGCAGCCCAACGGACCGGAAGAGCACATCAGGGGGGATATTTAGTATCAGATCTATAATTGTTTCTTGGTACAACAGGAAGCAAAGATCTGTGGCACTCATTTCAGCTGAAGCAGAATACATGGCAACGAGTCAAGATGCATGTGAGGCTATCTAGATGAGAAAGATCTTGTTTGGTTTGTTTGGTTCTCATTTAGATCCGACAATGATTCATTGTGATAATCAGAGTTGCATTAAACTCTCGATTAATCCTGTGTTTCATGATAGATATAAGAATATAGATATCTGGTATCATCATATCAGAGATTGTGTATAGTGGAATATCATGTTGCTTTAGTACATTCCTACGGAAGATCATGATGTAGACATTCTGACGAAGGTGCTCACCAGGAGCAAATTCAAATACCATAGAGACAGGATCGGGGTGAAGGATAATCCCTTTTCTTGTTGAGAGGGAGTGTTGAGATTCAACAAGAAGATCCTAGTCAAAATTATGCACCTACACTAGGATGGAGCCTCAGGCTATTTTTAGGTGGAAGTCTATTTTTAGATGATGAGAAAATTCTATTTATAGATGGTGAGCGAATTCTATTTATAGATGTATGTCGACTATTATTATCCCTTAATAATAGTTGGACAATAAATATTAGTCTATTCTCAATGAGCACTTGGAAATAGTTAACTGAAGTGGAAAATTAGTTAGCTATAAGAAATTCGAGTTCAAAGGTTGACTGGTGGGACATGCAAGTCGAATTAGTTGTAACTGAGTGATTCGAAGTTGTAACAGAGTTGGATGTGTAGTTATGTGAGTTGTAAAGTAGTTTAACTCAGTTAAGTGAGTTAAGCTCAGTTGTACTAGTTGTAACCGAACTTACACTAGTGAGATATTAGTGAATTAATTATTAATTAATTCACAATCAATGATCTCACATGCAACTGAAGATTTACCACTGTTAACTACTTACATGTTAGATCCAGTGGAGACCCAGTTGAGATAACAGGTGAAAGGGACAATTTGACTATCAATTGTGACATTAGTGAGTGCACTCATGAAACCACACACACATTGGATGTGCCCATGAGGATTGCGCAACCTAGGCAAGAGGAATTCATTCATTGCAGGGATTTCCATTAGCAGGGATTGCGCAGAGGAGGCATGTTGTTTGGAAGCAGTAAATTGACACATGAAATTGTCAATTTTTGTATGAAAGTGTGAGACGATTGTATATTGTACTGAGAGCTCTTGGATTAGAGTTTTGTATGAGATTGTTTCATGATCCATGATATATACATAATATATGATAGTGGGGTTTTTATCTTTATGCTTTCCCAGTAAAACATCTATGTTATGTGTGATTGATCTTTCTTCTTGATATTGCAATTGGTGATAATGTTTTAAATTCCATAAGAATATTTTTAGAAGCGATTATGTATTTAACAGTGGCATATAATTATTAGATAAGGAGAATCCAGGAAATACATAATTTGTATTAAAATTTCTACAGGGAACTCTCTGCATTACCCTATTTTCCTCAACGATGTTATGCATTTATTGGTACCCCGTGTGTTGGGGTAAACCTCCCTTCGTTCGTTGGGTGAAACAATGCATTTTGTTTGCTGATATTACCGTGTGCGAGGGGAGGAATCCCTTAGGAAACTCCACCATTTACCTTCTGCATTTTTATCCAGGCGAATTGCTTGGCAACACCATTACTGACCTGCATTGTTCTTCTTGGCGATTTTCTTAGCCATTCCATAACTTTCACAGATCCTCACGCATTTGTTTGAGTGATCCCATTCCATAACTTACACAGATCCTCACACATTTGTTTGAGCGATCCCATTCCATAACTTGCATAGCTCCTCACTCATTTGTTGAGCGATCCCATTCCAGAACTTGCAGAGATCCTCACACATTTGTCTTGAGCGATCCCATTTCATAACTTGCAGAGATCCTCACGCATTTGTCTTGAGCGATCCCATTCCAAACGTTGCAGGGATCCACACGATTTTACCTTTAGCGTTTCCTTCAGAACTTGACAGAGATCAACTCACTCTTCCCCAACGTTCATCCAAAGATGGAGAATGGAATAACACAAGCCCTCACACTGAAATCATGCCATGTGCAAGGATAGGGAGAATTACCTAAGTCGCCCATACCTATATAGACCCTTACAAGGTTATTTGATGGTTAACAACGAACTAAGACAATTAAAAGGGTTGAGTTGCCACATATAGGAGTTTGGGTTTTAGTTAACAAATTAATTATTTAGTGGACAAGCCCTGAAGACATTACTAACTTATATGTAAGTTACTTGTAGTTTTATTTTAATCTTACATGACTATACGGGTTATGCAATTGGACAAGGATTAATTAAGATATTAAATGACTTAATAAGGTTCAATTTAATAGTAACCTTAATATCATATGATAACGAATTGCGGGGAGGAAGAGAAATAAAAGAAAACACCCAAAACCTGGCTTTTACAATTATACACAATTCTGATTTTAATCTTATTCCTTCAATAATTGGTATTAAGTCATATCGAATAATTACGATGGTTATCACAACCTCCTACACCCTATCATATGATTAGGCATTTAATTTTTTCCCTTCAAGGATACACTTAATAAGTGGAATTTATTTTTCATATTTAAGTGTAAGGTGTATTGGTAATAATGTACCATAATGTTGAGTAAAATTTTGATGACAAGTATTTCATGGGTTCCACTTGATGATTAATGAGCTTAGAGATCGAGAGTTATTGTATTACTACGTTGAATTATTGATGGATTGATCATAGGTGCTAATTGTGTCAATCCTATTGATTAAAATTCATCTTTATGTCAATCCTTGATGACTAACGATAGATGGTAATTGCGTAGGTTATTGATTATGTGGTTAAGGTTGGATTCTTGGTGATGGATTTTGCGTCAATTAAATGGATACATGTTATTGAATATGTAATCTTGATGGAATGTTCTAGATGGCTATTCACATGTTTTAATCGATGTGTATTGCAAAAGAATTTGTTGCGCCTTGGATGTTTAATGTTGATGTATGAATACATTAGAAGTTCGATATCTCAAGTGCCTTTTAAAATGAATTAATTACCCTTGCTCCATTAGAATAATGTGAATATATGAATGATTAAGCATTGTATTCTCTTGCACCTTTTGAATTTAATGTTGATCACTCTTGCGTCATGAATAAGTTTCTATTTAATCTTGCATCTTGAATTTATGTCGACATGTGACTGATTTAGTAACTAGTTTTCTCTTGCACCATTAATTAAGTTGACATGGGATTGTTCTAGAGTTTTTTTACTCTCGCACACAACGAATAGTTAATGTTGATGAATGATCGTTAGAAATTGATATTACGTGCATCATGATTTAATGTTGATGTATGATTGATAAAGATGTTGATTACCCTCACACCATGGTTAATTGATGAATAGGATTGAATGATTGATCTAGTTGATGTGTACTTGATGTTAGTGAGATGTAGACACATTCTTGTTCCTCAGAACATTCGCGAGCCCTGAGAACTTAAATGGTCAAAATCAATTGGATCCTGGGCTTAAGTGTTGCTTATGTGTCTTGGAGGTCCTAACCTTGTAGGGTAGGCTTAGCGGGTAGTATCTTTAAGTCATATTTATTATATCTTTATGATCTTTATGTTATCTCATGTTATCCTTGTTTTATATGATGATTATCTTTATGTGATGAGTTGAACGATTAAAAGTATTGATGAATCCGGTTGATCATGATGAGTTGATCTTGCGTTGCCATTCATGATGCTTGTTGATTATGTGTGTTGTTCTCTAAATGTGATGATGTGTTGATTATGTGGCGTTATCTAAATGTGATGAAGAGTTGTTTAAGCGTCGTTACTAATTATGTTGATGCTTTGTCTATTTGCATCTATAATTATGTTGATGTGTTGGTTGCTTCGTTATTGAGTATGACGATGAGTTGTCACGTGTAATTGCTTAATATGATGTAATTGATTCTGCACTGCTATTAATTAAGTGTCAGCGTTAAATTCCTAATTCTATAAAGAAAAACAATTACCTATTGTGCTTCTCTTTTCCAGTTGTAATGAAGGGGATGTCACTTATGGTATCAGTGCGGGTTCAACCTTGCGACTTGGGATCATTACGCCTTCCAATGTACTAAACAATTGATTATTAACTTATCACTCATTAAATTGAAATTGTCTGTGCCGATAATCCTGGATAGAGGATGCTGTGGAGATAGACGACGTGGTGCTGGGGAAAGAGGTGCGACGCCTCCAGTAGCATCCATGCCGTAGAAGTCTAACCCCCAAGGAGAAGAGCAAGTCATTGGATAGGAGAAAATTGTTGTGGGGGATGTGGTTGGTTGGATGAGGTCCTTCTAGAGGATTTCAGAGGCCTTGATTAACTGACTAGATAGAGATGAGGCCAAGGCATCTGTACCCAATGAGGGTTCACAACGCACTCTAGATGGCAGTTTTAGCATTCACAGAAAACTCGAGGAGGTGGATTTTCCGAGTTCATGGGTGCCACAGACGGCTCAGCCACCGGGGCATGGTTGGAGGACAGACGACATGCATTTCACTTCATGACTACACCACTACACCTCCAACCTGAAGGTCCGCATGGCAGTCTTTCAGCTGAAAGGGAGTGCTCTTCTATGGTTGAAGATGCTCCTACCTCAACTAAACATGGTCTTCGAAGAAATGTCAGGGGAAATGTTCGAGGAACGGTTATGGGAGAAGTAATTGTCAGAGGAATTCATTGAGAACTAGCTCAATAAGTTCAATGCCTTATGACAGGGTGGTCGTACAGTACCCGAGTAGGAGGCTAGATTTATGGAGCTACTTTGGTGTGCCCCTCATTTGAAAATGGAGAAGCTGGAGGTCAACAAGTTTGTGTTCGGTCTCAAATCCAACATTCATGCAAAGGTGAGGATCCTAAAGCCTAAGACGTTGCATGATGCACTCCAGAAGTCCCTCATAGTTGAGGAAGAGATGACGAGCGGGGGTCAGGGTAGGACTCCTGCAAGAGCACTAGATCGAAGACCGAGTGTTGGACATGTGGAGAGCCAAATTACCAGCGAGCTTGTCCAGTTGAGAAGGCCAGAGCGGTCGGGTCAGCAGGACACACTACAGTTGAGATTTAGGCAGGGCCCATAGGATTCATGCAGTGGTGAATAATCGACAGGCCAAGCACCAATCTACTGTGCGTGAGACGTCAGGTACCATCGTTGACAGGACCTTTAGTATTTTGATAGATCCCAGTGCTACAAAGAGATTTATTTCTTGTGCAACGCTAAAAAGAATTAAGGTAAAGGTAGTCGAATAGGATGAGTTTAGCTACATGGAAATGGATTCGGGAGCCAAGAAGAAGGTTGGTGGAAAGGTTACAGACTGTAGCCTCAAATTGGGAGATTTTGTGACGAAGACCAACCCGTACGTCACAATCTTAGGATCTTATGTCATCATAATCGGTATGGATTGGTTGGAATCACATGATGCGATGCTCAATTGTAAGATGAAATGGTTGAGTTGGACCGATGATGAGGGAGAAAGACAAGTGATTGTAGGAGAAACCAAGGAGTTTCCTTACGGTTCATTTCTTCCCTACAACCACGAAAGAGCATGCATAAAGGATGCAAGCTATACACAATCTTAGCACTGAACGACAAGGGCGTGGTAGAAGGATTAGAAAACCTTCCTGTAGTATGAGAGTTTGTGGAGGTGTTCCCAGAAGAGTTACCGGGATTGCCACTCGAAAGAGAATTGGAGTTTACAATCGACTTGAAACCTGGAACTGAATCGATAACGAGAATGTCTTATCAGATGTTGACACCTGAGTTACAAGAGTTGAAAATGAAACTGAAGGAGTTGTTGGACCTAGGACTTATATGTCCAAGTGTGTCACCTTGGGGTGTTCCTGTTATTTTCATATAGAATAAGGATGGGTCGTGGAGACTCTGTATTGACTACCGTCAATTGAACAAGGAAACGATCAAGTACCAGTATCCGTTGCCAAGAATAGACAATTTGTTTTACCAAATGAAGGGCGCGATGATGTTTTCAAAAGATCGAATTGAGATCAAGATATCACTAGTACAGATCAGAGAGGAAGACATTCCTAAGACCGCATTCAAAATGAGGTTCGGGCAATACGAGTTTACCGTTTTACCTTTTGGAATCACAAACGCCCCAGGGGTATTCATGAGCTCGATGAATGGGTGTTATGCGAATACTTGGACAAGTTTTTTCAAGTATTCATTGACAACATATTGACATATTCTCGGACGATGGAAGAACATGACGAACATTTGTGCTTTGAACTACAATGTTTACGAGAGAACAAATTATATGGGAAACTATCGAAATGCTCTTTTTATCAATCAAGGATTCATTACTTAAGGAATGATATCTTTGGCGAAGGCATCGTTGTGGATCCAACGAAGGTAGAGGCTATTATGGGATGGTCTGTGTGGATGAACGTACTATAAGTACACAACTTTATGGGTTTAGCTGGATATTATTGACGATTCGTCGAAGGTTTTTCGAAGATAGCAAATCCGATCACAGAGTTCCAAAAGAAAAAAAATAGGTTTGTATGGACCGAGAAGTGCACGGAAGCATTTCAAAGGATCAAGGATATTTTGACGACAACGTCGATACTAAAAGTCCCTGACATGGGTAAGGAATTCTTGGCATGCACCGTCGCATCCAAAGAAGGATTAGGAAGAGTCTTGATGCAAGACAATTGAGTGATCGCTTACATCTCAAGGAAATTAAGAAGTCATGAGGAGATCTATGTGACACATGGTTGGGAGTTATAGGCCATTATATATGCCTGGTGAGTGTGGATACACTATCTGATTGAACGAAAATTTGAACAAAAAAAAAATAGATCACTGTGGAATGCAACACTTTTTACGCAAAATGACTGGAACGCACGACAATAGCGTTGGTTAGTATTACTTAGAAAATACGATTTAAGACTAAGTACATTAAATGAATGGTGAACAAAGTGGCAGATGCATTGAGTAGGAGACCACACATGTTTTCGGTGATACCACTTCAGACGAATCTTCGAGAAAATATTCCAACTATACAGTTTGACGATGATTGGTATAAGAGGTTAAGGAAATTATCGGACAAGACACCATGACAGTTCCAAGGTTTGAAAGATATTCATTGGACAACGATAGATTGATGAGGTATAATAAACAGATTTATGTACCGTCTAACGATGAATTGAGAAGTTTGATCTTAAGTGAAGCTCATAGAGTAGTGTACACGACTCATCCAGGAGTCACGAAGATGAGGGAAGACCTTAAGTCCTTATTATTCTGGAAGGGATAAAAGTGGACATAGTTAGCTACATGGAAAGATGTCTAGAATGTCAGCAAGTGAAGCTAAAAATAGACATCTGACAGGGTTACTACCGCCACATGCTATTCCAGAATTGAAATGGGAGGTCATTTTGATGGACTTTATTGTTGGATTTCCAATGATGACAAGGAGGCACGACTCATTTTTTGTGATAGTTGAAACCCTGACAAAGAGTGCACATTTTATTCCTGTGCGCACGACGTATCAGGCACTAGACATAGCTAGAATTTTGTCAGCGTGTGAGACTGCCTGGTGTGCCAAAAAGAATCATATCTGATAGAGGATCAATGTTTACAGGACGATTTTGAACTAGTTCCCAAGAGGCCTTGGGAACACAACTGCACTTTAGTACAATATATCACCTTGATACAGACTGGAAGATAAATGGAACGAACCAAATTTAGAAGATATATTGTGTATGTATGTGTTAGACCAACATAAACGTTGGGAAGAGTTCTTTCCACTGGTAGAGTTTGCATACAACAACTATCAAAGAACCATTAGGATGGCACCATTTGAGTTTCTTTACGAGCGACCGTGTCAGACGCCTTTGAGATGGGATCGATTTGAGGATAGGGTCCTAGTAGGACCAGAAGCGATCCAAGAAATGGAAGAGAAAATGCGAACGATAAGACAAAGGGTTAAAGAAGCGCAAGATCGACAGAAAAGTTATGCCAATGCGCATCACGTTGATCGTAGTTATGAAGTTGGTGATCGAGTCTTCTTGCGGGATAAACCGCACAAGAGTTCGATCAAGATTGGAAAGGGTTCTAAACTCTCTCCTAGGTTTGTGGGACCTTTCGAAGTTGTGGAAAGGAAGGGGCTCGTGGCCTATCGACTAGCCTTGCCCGATTCTTGGAGGCGTATGCACGATGTTTTTCATGTATATGTTTTGATACATTATGTTAGTGATCCTACACATGTGATTGACATGAGTTCCTTACAGGTGTCAAATGAGGGTGCGATCACGATGGAGCCAATCCTCATTCTGGACGATTGCATTCGACAGCTGCGACGTCGAACAATCAATTAGGTCAAAGTCCAATGGGACAATTATAGTCCACACTCGGCTACCTATGAGGACACATATGATATGCGCCAATAGTTTCCACATTTGTTTGATAGTTAGACATTTAGATCTTGTCATATTCTTTATTTACTGCATTTATATACTGTGAAACTTCGAGATGAAGTTTAAAAAAAGAGGGGGTGTATGTAACATCCTGCTCTTGCGAGCACATGTTATTGACTTATTCTTTGAGGACACTTGCATGCAAGTGATCCGGTTTTAGTATACGACTTTCTGTTCGCTTATGGATTCTTATGATGATGTTGATGGATTATGATGTTATATTATTTGATATCTATGTATTGAAAAATGTTATTGTCGCGTTTCCCCTGAGTGTGCATGACAATTGAAATATTGAGGATGTCGATGGCATCGATGGACCTCCTTAAACTCCGGATCGAGTCAGGGAGTGGATTGTATTGGTTTGATTATTTCATTTATGCATATTTTATATATGATCGATTATATTATGATGTTGTTTATGGATCATTGACAATGTTTTGCTGGTGTATGCAAGCCGACGATTGCTTGCTAATCTGACTCACATAAAGAGTAAAGGGTCCATGCACATAAACTAGATATTGAGGTAGAGGTGTGGCAACATCGTTGACACAGCCTACTAGGATTCCCACTGTGTCTCGAATTGTAGGTTAACGATTACCTAGTTCGAGAGATCCACGATGCTGTGAGGGTAGACTGAGACAGTCAGTCACAAATATTTCTAAGGGACACGCAATAAGGCAGGGTCCTTATTCCTTAGAATCCCTTAGTCTCTCACAAGGTCGCTTGAATGGAGTATTGACTCCAAGGGTTGGACAACTACCAAAACTAGTCAAAGGCGAGTGACACCCTTGGAACACATAGTGCGTCTTGAAGGGCATGTTGCTTAATTAAAATTTGAATAAAAGACGAGTGGCACCCTTGGAGCATGTAGTGCATCTTGAAGGGCACGTCGTGTAATTAAAATTTGAATCAAAGACGAAACGCACCCTTGGAGCACATAGTGCGTCTTGAAGGGCACGTCGCGGTATTTAAAAAAAAACGAGTCAATGAATCTAGGTGGCATAGAAAACTTTGAGCGAATGTTAAACGTTATAAAATCTTGAGCACTTGTCGAATTAATTAATTGATTAATTAATTAACTAAATAATGAATTTATTAAGCATAATCCCTAAGGGTCTAAGATTGTGCAAATAAAAATGTAACTAAGCCTAAGTCTAAGATTAGATAGAAGACTAAAAACTAATTTTTAAATTAAATAATGAGGGGTGAAGTAAATCAATTTAAGAAATCAATAAAAAAATAAAACAAATCTAAAGAGTGATTTAATACACATTGTGCAAGTAAAATACCAAATTAGAAATTAAATTGAGAAGGGAATAAAGTGTACAAGAATGTATAAGCATAGAAGTGTATCTAGAGTCTAGTCTAACTAGAAAACATTCTTATTTTAACTCAACTTTGTTTTATAAAGGCGTCAACCATAAATGACAAATAAAGGGAATAAAGAGACAAATATGAACAATTTTAGGAGCATTTTTAGGATGGGTGAAATAAATTGACTTTTAATTAAATTAAATTATGGATTTATTGATGCAACTAAAGGAACGAGTGACAAGTGTATGGGGAAATAATTTCTAATTAATTAAAAAAAATGAATTAAAGGTGTAAATGGAAAGTTATCACTAATGAATTTTACTTGTGAGATTCTTATTGTGTTTGTGCGTGGAACCTTTGTACACACACAGTACGGTATATTTAATTATTTAAATGTACTCTTCTGGATTGAATATTGACGTTAATGAAGTTTGGGTCTGAATATTTATAAAACTCATGCATTCTTGGTGATATAATGATTGTACATTGTAACCGTAATATATGCAGTTTTTCATTGAAGTATAAATTGACGTATAGATTTGCTGGGAGGGATCTCAGTTTTTTTAATTGCCTATTATCTATTGAGGATCAGTTCGTATGAGATTCTTGCATGCTTGCGATTTTTCTTACTATGAAACATCTGTTTTTTCTGAAAAACATAACCATGCCCCTGGTATTTTTACCCTGCAGTTGATTTACCTTCGAATCTCTCAACGTTTTTGGGGATCAAGGCTCTGCGCCTTCACTCTTTCCCAGCAAAAATTTGTTCAATCTCTTCGTTTTATTTCTTCCATTGCTCATCGATTTCTTACATCAAACTCTGCGATTTTGTTTTGTGCATTAAATAGTGCCCTTTGTGTTGGGAAGGGAACGCTCTCCATTACCCTATTTTCCTCACCAATGTTATGCATTTATTGGTACCCCGTGTGTTGTGGCAAACCTCCCTTCGTTCAGTGGGCGAAACTCTGCGTTTTGTTTGTTGATATTACTTTGTGCGAGGGGAGGAATCCCTTGTGAAACTCCACCATTTACTTTCTACGTTTTTATCCGGGCGAATTACTTGGAAACACCATTAGTGGCCTGCGTTGTTCTTCTGAGCGATTTGCTCAGCCATTCCATAACTTGCACAGATCCTCATGCATTTGTTTGAGCGATCCCATTCCATAACTTGCACAGATCCTCAGGCATTTGTTGAGCGATCCCATTCCAGAACTTGCATAGATCCTCACACGTTTGTCTTCAGCGATGCCATTCCATAACTTGCAGAGATCCTCACGCATTTGTCTTGAGCGATCCCATTCCAAAAGTTGCAAGGATAGACAGAATTTTACCTTTACTGATTCCTTCGGAACTTAACAGAGATCAACGCGCTCTTCCTCATCGTTCATCCAGAGATGGAGAGTGGAAGGACACAAAACCTCACACTGAAATCGCGTCATGCGCAAGGATAGCGAGAATGACCTAAGTCGCCCATACCTATACAGACCCTTACAAGGTTATTGGATGGTTAAAAACGAACTAAGACAGTTAAAAGGGTTGAGTTTCCACATATAGGAGTTTGGGTTTTAGTTAACAAATTAATTATTTAGTGGACAAGCCCTGAAGACATTACTAACTTACAGGTAAGTTACTTGTAGTTTTATTTTAATATTACATGACTATACGTGTTATGAACTTGGAAAAGGATTTATTAAGATATTAAATGACTTGATAAGGGTCAATTTAATAGTAATCTTAATATCATATGATAGCGAATTGTGGGGAGGAAGAGAAATAAAAGAAAACACCCTAAACTTGGCTTTTACAATTATACACAATTCTGATTTGAATGTTATTCCTTCAATCATGGGTAGTAAGTCTTATTGAATAATTACGATGGTTATCAAAACCTCCTAAACCCTATATCATATGGTTAGTAATTTAATTTTTCCCCTTAAGGGATACACTTAATAAGTGGAATTTATTTTTCATATTTAAGTGTAGGGTGTATTGGTAATAATGTACCATAATGTTGAGAAAAATTTGATGACAAGTATTTCATGGGTTTCATTTGATGATTAATGCGCTTAGAGATCGAGCGTTATTGTATTACTATGTTGAATTATTGATGGATTGATTGTAGGCACTAATTGTGTCAATCTTATTGATAAAAATTCATTCTTAGGTCAATTCTTGATGACTAACGATAGCTGGTAATTGCATAGGTTATTTATTATGTGGTTAAGGTTGAATTCTTGGTGATGGATTTTGCGTCAATTAAATGGATACATGTTATTGAATATGGAATCTTGATGGAATGTTCTAGATGGATATTCACGTGTTTTAATCGATGTGTATTGCAAAAGAATTTGTCGCGCCTTGGATGTTTAATGTTGATGTATGAATAAATTAGAAATTCAATATCTCGTGCGCCATTTAAAATGAATTAATTACCCTTGCACCATTAGAATAATGTGAATATATGAATGATTAAGCATGGTATTCTCTTGCACCTTTGAATTTAATGTTGATCACTCTTGCATCATGAATAAGTTGTTATTTAATCTTGCATCTTGAATTTATGTCGACATGTGGCTGATTTAGTAACTAGTTTTCTCTTGCGCCATTAATTAAGTTGACATGGGATTGTTCTAGAGTTTGTTTACTCTTGCGCGCAACAAATAGTTAATGTTGATGAATGATCGTTAGAAATTGATATTACGTGCACCATGATTTAATGTTGATGTATGATAGATAAAGATGATGATTACCCTTGCGCCATGATTAATGGATGAATAAGATTGAATGATTGATCTAGTTAATGTGGACTTGATGTTAGTGGGATGCAGACACCTCCTTGTTCCTCATAATAGTTGCGAGCCCTGAGACCTTAAATGGTCAAAATTAATTGGATCCTGGGCTTGAGCGTTGCTTATGTGTTTTGGAGGTCCTAACCTTGCAGGGTAGGTTGGGTGGGTAGTATCTTTAAGTCATATTTATGTTATCTTTATGATCTTTATTTTATCGTTATGTTATTTCATGTTATCTTTATGTTATGTGATGACTATATTTATGTGATTAGTTGAGCGATTAAAAGTATTGATGATTCTGGTTGATCATGATGAGTTGATCTTGCATCGCCATTCATGATGCTTGTCGATTATGTGTGTCGTTCTCTAAATGTGATGATGTGTTGATTATGTGGCGTTATCTAAATGTGATGAATATTTGTTTAAGTGTCGTTACTAATTATGTTGATGCTTTGTCTATCTGCCGCTATAATTATGTTGATGTGTTGGTTGCATCGTTATTGAGTACGGGTATGAGTCACATGTAATTCCTTAATATGATGTAACTGATTGCGTGCTACTATTAATTAAGTGTTAACGTTAAATTCTTAATGCTATAAAGAAAAAAAATTACCTATTGTGCTTCGCTTTTCTAGTCGTACTGGAGGGGACGTCAATGAAGATCCTAGTAATCGTGAACACACAAATCTTGTTGAAGACTTGGATCCTATCTATACCATACCTCATAAAATATATACTATCACTAGTGAGAAAATGGAACTAATTAAGAAAAATATTTGTGATGTTGCTAGAATAGATAGGCTGGAGATGTTGAATTCCATGGATGAAGAGTCTATAAATAAGCCCAGGAAAGAGAAGTATTTGCAATAGACTAGAAGAAATAAATCACATGAATCTTCACAACCCAACCACCTAGAAGGAAGGGGAGTAAATAACCTTTAACTTTGGATACCAATCCTACTCCACCATCAAAATCACATAAGAATGATGATGTGCACTTGAATGTTGATGTGACAAATTTTTTGGAAAAAGTCACTATTCTTATTTCTCTCACTGAGTTAACCAAGATCCCTTCACAAATGGATAAGGTAAGAAAATTATTAAGTGTTGAATATGAAACCAAGGACCCTCTTGTTGTATTGAAAACCATGAATTGTGATAGCAAAAATGAAGGGAATTCACCCTTATTTATCACCTTAGTAGTGAATAACCTCCTTCTCCATAAATGTTTGTTATATTTTGGGGATTCCACCAACATGACACATTTAAAGGTCATGAACCAATAATTTTTGAAAACCTCAAGACCATATATGAATGTATGTGGTATTGAATCGACATAAATCAAGGTCTATGGTCTAATTAAGGATTTGGAGGTTCATCTAGCTACATATCTAGACATCTCTCTCTTAATGGATGTTGTAATAATAGATGTGTCTGATGCTTGGAGAATTGTATTGTCTAGAAAATGGGCCACAATGTTTGGGGGTACCACTCAAATGGATCTATCTTATGCAACCATCCTGAGTTGTGATGGAACCTTTGTCACTCTTTATAGAAAACCACTTGTGAGACACCAAGTAGAAGACCCTAAATTCCCTTTGAATGAGTTTACGTGGGAAGATGAAGAATTTGGCGACTTGGGTTTTTTTTTAGAAATTTAGTTGTTCCAAGGAAGGAATAGGATTAGTGTGGTATGAAATATTTCAAAGAAATTTAACAAACCATCACTTTGGCACCAAAACTCGTTAGCCATTATTATTCTCAATACCTCACCATTTTCCCATTTGCATATGAGGATATTATCGATCATGTGTTTTCAACAAAGAGAAAGCATGATAATAAGCAAGCCTAAATCCTAGTGCACTCAAAGATTGAAGAATATGACCCTGACATTAAACCATATAAAGTCATAAAGGAGTAAGGCTTTGCTAAGATGTTGATTGAGGGAAATAAGAAAGCCTCAGAATTAGGTGAGAATGACCAAGTGAATGATGTCTTGAGTGAGTTGGAAAATGATGAGTGGTATTCATATATCATTTATTACTTGAATAATCTATCATGTCCTAACCACTTAGTTGATCATAAGAGGAGAGATTTGAGATTGAAATCCATGAGATTTTGTTTGACCTGAGATGGTCTTGGTTGGAGAAACCTTGATGGAATAATCCTTAGGTGTGTCAACAATAAAGAAGCCAACAAGTTAGTTGAGTAATTCCATTTAGGGTATCGTGGGGGAAACTTTGTATCCTATACCACCACACAAAATCTTGAGGGAAGGTCACTATTGGCCTACATTGTTCACTGACACTCATTGTTATGTTAGGTCTTGTCAACCACACCAATTATTCTTAGGGAAACAAAAATTTCTTGATTTACATTTGAAATCATTTATTGTTGAAGCAACTTTTCAATAGTGGGTTTTGGAATTTATCAATGAGTTTAAAGAGAATTATAGTAATGGGTAACATTGGTTCATGACCCCCACAAACTATTTCACTAAGTGAGTAGAGGCCATACGAACAAAAGACAACTAAATAAGTTATGATGAGTTTCCTTGAAGATATAATAATCACAAGATTTGGTGCGCCAACCAAAATCACTACTGATAATGCAAAGGATTTTAGTTCTTTGGCTCTAACAAATTTTTGCTTCAAGTATGGGATTGTGTTTTCTCATTCTTCTAATTATTACCCACAAAGAAATGGATTGGTTGAATCTAGTAACAAGAACCTCATGAATACCATTAAGAATGTTGTGGGTGATAATAAAAAGAATTGGGATAACAAGATCAAATACACAGTATGGGAAGACCGGATCACAACTAAGAATTCCATTGGAAAAAACCATTTTGAATTAGTGTATGGAATAGAAATGAAATTTACTATTAGCCTCCAAATTCCTATATTTAATCTTATGCAACATTTCACAATGGATCTAGAGGCCTTACATGGAAGAATTGATCAACCCGTAGAGTTGGATGAGTCTAGAAGAAATTGTTTTGATAAAACTGTGAGAAATCAAGATAAAATCAAATGAACATTTGATAGTAAAGCAAGACAAAGACATCTTGAAGAGGGAGATATTTTACTCATGTGGGATAAAAGAAAGGAAAATACAGGTATGCACAAGAAGTTTGATGGTCTTTGGATTAGTCCTTATAAAATTGAAAGAAAGGTTAGAGTTAATTATTTCTACCTAATTAGCCTTGATAGAGAGAAATTTCCTTTGTCAGTTAATGGCGAACTCCTCAAGATTTACTTTGCAACCAATACTTGATTTGTTAACTGTAACATTAGGTAGGGTAGTTGTAGTTCATGTTGTGTGTTTCCTTTACACATATTGATTGTGATTACTTTCTTTTTTTCAATTATTGCTTGACTTTGTGCATTTATAAATAGTTGCATTTTGATTTAGTCTTGTATAAAAAATAAAAAATAAAAAATAAAATTGTATATGTATGATGAAACACATATTTTTACCACATTTCATTTATATTTTCCATATACTATGGGGAGCATATGCCCCTTCCCTTTTTTGATGATGTTTTTATGGTGATATGTAGCAAGATTTTTTAGATTGATGCAGAGTGCGGGTATTGGAGTTCCAGATATTGTTGAGGTTCTCATGTGCTCTACTGTGAGAACATGTCCCCATTTTGGAGCTAGATGTTACCCCCTCACATATAGGAGTAACTAGAGGATATTTTCTCTCCTATGATCCATATCACAGACAATATTCCCACAGACAAGATCCACGGTTCTCCATAGACAGTTCAATGATGATTCTTCCCACATTTTTCTTAGCTCACTCTCGTTTGATGACTAGTGTGCTTGACATACATGAGGTAACTTGTTTCAGTGATTCGTATTAGGTGTTAACGCCTTATGTACTTGTCATGAAAGTAGTGATCATCACTTGAGTTGGATAATGGATCATGGTGCTCTAAAATTGTGCCTTTTTCCTTGTTTCACCTTAGTGGTCATCGCCATTGCCTAGATAAGTGTTGTCACTCTTGGGTGGAATTGTACTACCGTGTGGTTTTGATAGGGATAATGTATCCATATCCTGATCCATGCATCACATTCTCCATTTTTTCCAACTCCGTTGTCCCCACTTTTGAGTTGTTGGTCATATTTCACACATATAAGTTCATGCTTCATAATCCCATGAGAAGAAAGTGATTAAATGCTCTAGGTTGATGCAACTAGATAAAAATAAATAAAGAGAAAGATGAAAATATCACAATGCAAACAAAATGAAAATAAAAGGAATAGAAAAAAACAAAGAAAACAAAGCATGAGCAATGCCCCCTTGCTATGAGGCCATAACACCAAGTAAAAAATGGACTAAACAAAGTAAAAAAAAAAAGTTAAAATCCAAAAAAGGTTAAAAGACTAAATAAAAAGGAAAAAAGGGGTTTGAAAATACAATGCTTAGAAAAGGACATCTCAATGCATAAGTGCTCCGTCATTCCAAAGGAACTCATGTGGATGAATATCTTACATAACCTTGCATGACTATGTAATACCACTCATGAAGCCAACCCCAAACCATACCATCTATCATTGTGCATGCTCCTTGATAGGTTTCTTGGGAAATACTTCTATTCCTGGGTACTGACACATGTAATAAGAGCTAATGATAACCCTCTCATACCTAAAATTAGGAAATTGTATGAATTCTATGAGTTATTATGAATTTTGAAGATGATTATTGATGTGATATACCTAATGGAATTTACATTTGACATGACTCACTTTTTATGTTGCACTTGACTTGTGTACATGACCCTGGATTGATGGCTACATTGGGTCACTTGAGCCCCTCTTTGGACAATGTGTTTTTCATGGATATGATCCTTGGCCCTTTGGATAACATTGAGGAGTCCACTTGCACACTTGATTGAGGTCATCCCATCTATTATGGAGGTCGTTGGGCCTCTCTGGGGATGCCACACCTTGTATAGATGACCTAGCACTTTTGCGGAGGATGTGGAACCTTTTTGAGGGGATGTTGCACCTTTAGGAGATGAATGTACACTTGGATGATGAGACATTTTTCCCTTTGGAAGGAAATTTTCACTTTGAGAGCCCATACACATGAATTTTGACATTATTTGAGTCATTTTTCCACTTTTGGTGACCACAAGTGCCACACGTGTGACTTTGAACATGCATTTATGGAGGACGTCTTACGTTTTGAGCATTTTAATTCATCTTGGGAGCATTGTTGGGGGTATTTTGACTCATCCACTCTTGTATCATGGATATTTTATGTGTTATGACCTTATCTCCAGGGCTTGTAAAGAGACAAAGATATTTTGTATTTTCTTAGGGGTTAAAACTAGGAAAATATTGTTATTTTAATGAGAATGACATTAGATTTCTCATATAAATAGAGAAGCATTTATCATTTGTGAATCATTGCTAGAACTTGTGGAGAACGTTACTTGTCTGTTTTTTCCCTTCTATATTTTATATGGATGGATAACTAAAGAAACTTCTAGAGGATATGTCTTATGGATTTCCTTTCAAATTTCATGGATGCTCTTGGCTAGGGTTTTGAAGATGAATCGATTTCTTGAGCAAGTGGTCTCACTTTATCTATTGGATTTTTTTTATGGATTATTTTAAGTGTATTTCTCTAATGACAGTGACACACACTCTTGGTGTCTTTATTGAACAAATCCTTTCTTCATAACTCTTGGAAGATCACTAGTGGAGTATCTTCCCTTGAACTATCTTGAAGTTTGTAAGGTACTAGGTGGATATTCTAGGGTTTATAGTGGAAAATGCTAGATATCACCATAGATATACTTACATCCTCTCAAGGGAGTCTTTAGTTGACCCCATGTGCCCAAAAAAATAGTAGGCACTAGTCTTCTCCCATTTAGTCAATCTCAATTCCAAAATTTCACCTTTTCATTT
>ML832636.1:0-32705 GCA_009831015.1 Picea engelmannii
CTTGAGTCTATTGTTTCTTGGTTGATTTATTTTAGTTTTCTTAGGATTTTGTCTCTTCGACTTTCATCATGGGCCTTAGGATCAAAGATTTCACAGTATACAAGGTATGGAACTTGACCCTCAGGAACCTCAACAAAATGTTTCTAAGGAAGGAATGATCAAAGATCGAACTTCTAAGACCGGGAGTATACCTCCTGGAAGTGGCCATCACGTAGAAGAATCAATATCTACCATCGTTGAAAGACTTACATCTTACATGAATCCTCTTTTGACTAATCCACTTGGCCCTCCACTCATTGATCCATAATCCACGAGATATGTTGATGCCTATTATTCTTACTATTTATCGCCCATTTCCACCACTACACAATCTTTTGGAGTGAACCAGTCATATTTGGGTTTTCCCAAAGGACTTGGGAACCCATCCTTTTCCACAACTCATGTAGTTTATACTTCCAGTGCTTCCTCTTTACTAGAAACATCGATGACCCGGGTAACCCTGACTCAACCACTTGCATGTGCATCTTCCTTTGCACATGGGTTAGGTAATACTCATGCTTCAGGCTCCACACATGCACACAACAAGTGCTTTACTTGGTCGTTCCATTGGTTATATGGCCAGCATTCAAGTCATTCATACAACCACGATTACACAAGATATTTATCCTCCATCTCAACTATCACAGATTAGTAGACCCTACATTAGAGGTCAATCTTCAATGGGAGGCCAACCTTCAAATAGGGGGAAATATTCAACTCCAGGGAAACATTTTACTAGGGGGGAAACTTCCTGGTTACAACATCCACTGGAATGTATCATGAACATCCATTTCCAAGAACTGTTAACCTTTTTTTGGGTCAACCCAACCTGACGGGCATTCATCCACAAGGAAAATTTCCCTTTCAATCCGTAAACCCCACCATTCCAACGCAATAGTCCCTTCAACCTTAATACATGGGGGGACCATCAGGTCAGTCACGGTACATAGGAGGTACATATGTTTAGTCACAGTATATGGGTGGAAAACTAGGACAACCGACTTATATGGGCGGACAATCAGGAAAACCACCTTACATGGGTGGATACCACCATATATGGGAGGACCATATAGGTTTTCCACCTCGCTGCAACCTGGATACATTCCTACTCATGTTCCCATGCCCTATGATTACTACCAGTATCCACATGATAATCGATATCGTCCATTCTTGGCTACATTAGATCTGTCGGATTTGTCACATTTGAACAATGATCCCATCTAGCATGCTTCATTATGGCCCACCATCCCTACCAAATTGCCATCCGACATCTCAGAATGTGACGAAAAACCTTGGGAAAATCCTAACAATCATGCTATGAATTTCCATTTATGGTGTTCTTCCATCTCTTTAATGGACGATTCCATCAGTCTTAGGATTTTTCAAAGAACACTTATAGGTGTCACAACAAAATGGTATATTGAGATGTCGTGTAACTCTTTTGTCGACTTTAATTCTCTTTCCATGGTTTTCTTGACACATTTTTCAATTTCCCATACAATATCAGATGGATACCAAGCTTTTGACCTCACTATGGAAATCCTCTTCCACCCAGATATCCGATCATATTCATGAGTGGAGATGGTGGAGACAGATGATTAAAACTACCATTATGGACAAAATCCTTGCGGATTGGTTTACAAAGTCATTCTTTCCTCCGATAGCTCATGATGTTGCTATGGGAAACGTTGTTACTAAGGAGCAGGCTATCCACCTTGTGAATTATTTGGACTTGATCTACTCCCATTCCAACACACTTTTTGATCTGATTCCTAACACTCCTCATCTGTTGAAGGAGCCAACAAAAACGTCTTTGGAACCAAGTTCCATTTCGAATGCCAATACTACTTCCACTCCTGCTCAAACCTCTGACATCAATGCAGTCCAAACCTCTTCATCCTGGAACCAGGAGGTAAGAACAAGAACAAGGGTAAATCCAAGAAATCTTCTAACAAGGATAATCCAAATACTATTGATACTCAACCAACTAGGAAACATAATTTTCCTTGTATGATTTGTGAGGAATACCACTACATGAAATATTTCCCTCATGATGAGGTTATCGCTAAATTTTGGAAGAGTACCTCCCAACCAGTTCAGCAGAAAAATTTGGTCGCACAAAATCCGGCCCATCCCCAAGGGGTTAACGTAGTTCATTCCCACCAACAGTATGCTTTATCAAGTGCCTTTGAGGTGCACATGTTTAAGGAGGTTAATGTGACATCTCAAGAAAACACTTATGACACTCTTCCAGGTGATTAGAATAAGGGAAAGTTTTTTTATCATCCCTCCACTTCCACTTCTCCTCCATCTTCCAACATCAAACTTAGTGTTGCGCCTACCCAAGAGTGTAATTTGAAAAGTGAAATTTAATCCAAATTCCCGCGCTACCCAAAACTACAACATTGTTGAAGATTTTGCGCAAGAGCCTTGTGCTATGTCTACCCTCAAATTTATACAACACTGTCCCAGTCAATGTATAACCCTGTATTCAACCATTGGAGCCATTGATCCAGAGGAGTCGAACCTGGTCGCATTTAATCCAGATCATTTTAAGGAGAGGCTTTCCCACCACTTAGCATTCCAAATTTAAATTTTGGTTGGTGGAAAGAACATCCATCGTACTGTTTTGGATGAGGAATCCTCCACCTATGTCATGTCTTTGTATTGTTGGAGAGATCCCAGTTCTCCTAAACTTAGTTAGTCTCCTACTATACTGAAAGAATTTAATGTACATGGTTTCTAGCCTCATGGAATTTTGCAATATTTCATTGTGACATTGAAGGGTAAGACTATTTTAGTCGATATCAAAGTAGTTGACATGCCCCTTAATTACAATTTGTTACTTGGTCATAGTCGGTTCTATGCGATGACTTACATCGCAACTACGATGTTTCATGTCTTACAATTTCACCATCTAGAAAAAATTATCATTGTTTACCAACTAGACTATCTAACTCCATATCTCCATAATGTGGCGGTGAATGATGTTCCTTTTCTGGGTTATTCTAGTCTTGAGAGTGTAGGGCTAGGTCTCCTCAAGGATTCCTTTCTCATAGGGTTTTTTCCTTTACCTTCATATATCATCCTAGATGTTTCTACGTTAAATATGATTTTAACTCAGGTGTGACAATCTTTAGATTGATTTTATCCTTTGGTAGCACATGGTCTTGACAATCATAGTTTATTCTCTCTGTCAAGCTCATTAAAACATGAAATAGACCCCCCTCCCTTCAAATCAAGTCTCCCTCTAGATCACATACGTGAACCTTCTTTTCCTCCACCTAGTGAAAATGTTCCCATTAGTAACCATACGCCTAAATGAGGAAAGAAAAAGAAGAGTCGGAGGAAATGATGCTTAGGGGGTAGGTCTCCATCCTATGGGCATCATGCTGGAGAAAACCCACTAGATTTTGTCATGCAAGCTGGGGGGCAAACATCTCTAGAGAGACACACTGCTAGGAGTGATCCTCATTTGAGGGTCATTTCCATCATAATGTAGTAGTGTTTTCTATAAATATCTTAGTCTTTGTTGTTTCTCATGCTCGTAAATACATGAGAATAAGTTACCGATATCAGTCATTGTTCTTTCTCATGCTCATTAATACATGGGAATAAGTTACTGAGTATGATTTTATCACTTTTTCATACTCATAAAATATATATATGAAAAAGTAACTCTTTTGAGTCTCCTTTAATCTATTTTCAGAATCCCTAAACTTGAAAAGATTGTCGATTGAACTTGTCTCCTTTCAGAATCGTTAAAAGGGTTAGCAAGGGCATCTTTCGATTTTTGGTTGATCTATTTTTTCGTCTTCGAAAGAACTAGTTTACGAAAAAAGGACCTCATTACGGAGAACTCTTTAAACTCTTTTTGAACTCCTTAAAAATGAAAATATTGTCGAGCAATCTTGTTTTCTTTCATGCTTATTAAAGTGAATTAGAAAGCATGTCTATTGAATGGTAGTTTATCTTTTTTTCAGTCTCATCAGACTATTTGCGAAAAAGGAATGTCGTAGTAAAGAATGATTAGAAGAGTTCTCCTAGGTATCATTTTATACTTTTTCGGGCCTTGGAGACTAATTTCACGAAAAAATCCATCTGGAGTCTTCTTTCTAAATCTTTTCAGACTCTCGAAATATGAAAAGACCATCGAGTTTTTTTTCCTTGGACTCGCAAAATCCACACAAGGAAGGCACCATCTAGGACCGAACCCTTCCTTCTTTAGGTTTGTTAAAAATGTGAATATGGTAGCCATCAAACATGATCTTATATCAAGCATCATTTATCCTCCTCAAGCTCTCTTAAAAAAAAAAGAGGCACTCGCCTATCTGGGTGGGGGAAAATTTTGAGAAGTGGGTCAAGTATTTCATTTATGGTAGCTTGATGTCACCCTTAGACATGGCACTTTTTTTAATCCCATATGTCATCATAATATTTTGACTCCTTCATAAGAGAACCCTTGTTTGTCATCACACTCCATGCATCATCATACTCTTTCGAATCCTTTGAAGAGATCCATTGGTTGTTGCCACATCATCATACTTGGTCTTCATTCTTTGCTAAGTCAATGTTTCCAAGTCATTCATTGTGCCACCATATGTTCAAGGGATATTAACCTCTACATTTTCACCCCTGTGTCAGTTCACCATCATTTGATACATCACTATTCATCACTATCCTTATTCGTTTCGTGTCAATGATGGGGGATACATCATGTCCCTCCTTCGATAAGTCTATTTCCATCGACATTAACACATTATCCTGGAATTAGACTTAGAAACCAATTAGTACCTTGCAATTTGCATGCCTCAATGGAAGATTTCCTCAATGTCAACATTTGGTTTACATCATTGACCTCTGATCGATTGATTCCATGAGTGTTCGACTTCATATCATCTATTCACATTCGTTGGAATGTACTTAAAGTACCTTGGGAGTCATTATCATCATTGGTGATTTCCCTCTCACTTTTTAACAGTATACATCATTGACCGATAATCAAGGTTTCTACCATGTTCGACATCAAGACATCTATTCACATGACCAGATTTGTACTATTCAGGATTGGGATTGAAGAACCTAGGGGGACTATCCAGTAAGCACTCATTTTTTTTATCTTCCTTCCCTAGGTTGTGACATAGATTATGAAGTTGTGATATATATTGTGACATAGATCCACTTTGTATTGGTCTTTGGCTATGTTCTATCATGTTGTATCTCCATTCTGTACAATCTCTTGGCTACATTTTGATCGAGTCATGGAGATATGGATCCACATTGTATGTTCGATGGCCATATCTTTAGTCAGTACTTTCATGGATCCGCAATATATTGGTCGGTGGCCATGCTTCGAGTCAAATTATTCTGAGTATGGGTATGCCTACCTTGAGAATGATATTTTTATATTGATGGATGTTTACTTGCTTTTCTGAGAGGTCTTCTGACTTTAGTCCCTTTATTCCACATTATTACAAAGTGTTTCTGACATCATTTTTCTCCTATTATCTCACACTTTGGGGGGCATCTATTATACACCATTTTGTCACCCTTTTCTAAGTGTCGTAAATTTTCTCACTTCCCTTTTCTAAGTTTCATAAGTGTCACACTTCACTCTTCTCATTGAAGTTAGTGTCGCAAATTCCATGGTCCATTCTACTAAGTGTCGTACCTTATTTTTCACACTTTTCCTAAGTGTTGTTGCCTCAACACCATGCATGAATGATCCATTACATCCCCTTGATCATCAAGAATAAGAAGACACCTTCAATGATCTGGATTTTATGAACAAAATGAAATGAATACAGATTATTAACAGGTGCTTAACAAAAAATAACAGAGATACAGTAAAATTGGTTTTCTATTCAATAAGGAAATAAGTTGAAACTATAAAATGCAGCGGAAACAAGCTTGTTGGAATGGTGGTGGCTTATCTTCAAGAAGAGATGGGATGGTTGTGCTCATTCGCAAGAAGATGATTACAATGAGGCTTTGAAGGAATTTTTACAATAAACAGGAATGTTGAAAACCCTAGACATCCAAAAACCTAACCCTAGGAGATGAAGCGCCAAAAGTTATGTGGGCCTCGTTTGGGTAAGTTAGTACATCAACTTCCCGGGGTCGCAACTTTTTCATACGATCTTTGTTTTACGTGTATGATAGCCCATTGGAAAGGTATCATTGAGGAGATTCATTTTGGGGGCTCAATCATGCCTTCAACTATCATTGAAAATCTTGATACCAAAAAAACTTCATTTAGGCCCTCAAAATGGCCCTGGAAGTTAAAACTGCTAAAAATAGTAAATTGCCAAAATTGTTAGAAAACTATTTTGAGCCATTTGGAAGAGGTGGGTGAACACCGATATCCACCTAGATCAATACTACCTCATTAGTAAGTAATGGTCTCCATTGCATTGATTTCCCCCATCATATGAAGAAATTTCTGTTGAATTTAGCCCCGGGTGAGCCACTTGCCTTAGTGCAGGAGTTGCCCTACTTTAACGACTTGATAAAGTTGGATCCTTTTCTTTCAAGTGTCCTTGATCTGTGTTTCCACTATTTGATAGTTGGATGCCTATTGTATGAAATCGAGGTTGAGCTCTATTGGTTTTAGCTGCTCTGCTACGTCTGAAGTGTCCAATAATGGTGGGAAATAAGGGAGAAGGATATCCACGTTGAACACTGTGTGCAGGCCAAGGAGAGGAGGAATGTCGAGCTAAAAATAATGATCCCCCATGGCCTTGGTGATGGTGTAAGGACCATAAATGAGTGATCAAATCTTCCTATGGGGTCCTATAAGGCATTCTTTCTGCAAGTGCAACCAAACTTTGTCACCCACCTGAAACTTATTTGGCATCCGATGTTGATCATGGCGTTTCATGTACTTGTCATTGGACTTATGTAGGATATCCTGAACCTATTTTTGGATGTGTTGGATATGCTCAATGAATAAGGTGTCTTTTTCAACTTCAGTTGGAGAAGGAGATGATTCGATCGAGGTGACTGCAAGGGGAAGTGCAACATCTATGGGACCCAATGGTTGGAATCCCAACCCCACCTAAAAGGGGTTGTGGCCGGTTGAGCTATGCAGGGCTTGGTTGTAGCTTTGTTTAACATAGGGAAGGCTCTCATCCCATGTGAAAGGGTGCTTTGAATTATACATGTGAAGGATATGCACAATCATTCGATTGACGACCTCGGTTTGGCCATCTGTCTAGGTGTGGAAGGCCATGGATTTGGTTAGCTTGGTTTCCAAAAGTGACCAGAGGCTCGGCCAGAATGTGATGAGAAATAGACTATCCTGATCTAAGACAATGGTTTGTGGGATTCCAAAATGTACCTAAACTCGTTCAAAGAAGAGCTTGGCAGTGGCCTTTATTGTGATGTTCTTATTGCAGGAAACCAAAATCGCCATCTTAGAAAAGCGATCAACAACCAAAAAAAAGAAGGCATTTCCCCACTTGGTGGATGGGAGGCCCAACATGTAGTCCATTGATATGGATTCCCATGGCTTGTCAGGAGTAAGAAGAGGGGTGTACAGGCCTTGTTTCTTAGTGATCGGTTTGGCAATAGCGTAGGTAGTGCAGTACCTGATATACTTGTTGACCTCCTCTCAAAGTTTCGACCAGTAGAAATTTTTTTGTAGCATCGCCATTGTCTTTTTTATGCCAAAGTGTCATGCCACCTGAATGTAGTGGGCTTCCTAGATCATATTTTCTCACTCGCTTGATGGAACACAGATATGGCCCATACGACACAACAACCCATCCTGAAGATGGAAATTATCGACAATTGCATTTGCACCCAACATTTGGTAGGTGGTGGCGAAGTCCAGGTCTGTCTCATAGAGTTGGGGCCATCCAGAGGTTTCATGGCCACAAAAGTCTAGTATTGTGGTCAGTGTCATGAATGGCGGTCTGCTGAGCCAATTAGCAACGCAATTGGTGCTTCTTGTTTTATACTTGATGTTGAGGTGGAATTATTGCAAGTATGTGGACCACTTTTGATAGCGATCATTCTGCAATTTTCCTTGTGTTTTCATGAACTGCAGTGGCTTATGATCAGTGTGGATGATTGTCTCCTTCCCAAGAATGTAATGTCTCCACTAGCGGCAGGCTTGCAGAATGGAGTACATTTCTTTTTCATAAGTATGGTACTTATGGACAACATCTGATAGTGTCTCACTATGATAGGCCACGGGGTGGTCATGCTGAGTGAGAACAACACCCACTACATAGTATGAAGCATCTGTCTCAATCTCAAAGGGTTGTTGTAGGTCTGGTAGTGAAAGTACTGGGGTTGAGCACAAGTGTTGATTCAAATCGTCAAACGCTTGTTGTTGGTACCATCCCCACGTAAATTTCATCTTAACACCACCCCTGTTTATTTGTCTAAGGGCCCATGCAATATGGGAGAATCCCAACAAGAACCTGTGGTAGAAATTGGCAAGGCCCAAGAAGCTTTGAAGCTCAATGAGTGTAGTTGGGGATGGCTAGTCACGGATGACTTGGATCTTGGATAGATCCACATGTATGCCATGATGATCAATTATGTAGCCTAGGTAATGGACCCTGTCCATGTCGAAGGAGCATTTTTCCAAGTTGGCATATATCTTGTGCTTCCGTATGGTGTGCAAAACCTATTGAATATGCTACAATTGTTCGGCCCAAGTCTTGCTGTAAATGAGAATGCCATCCAGATACACCACTAAAAAATTATTGGTGAAGGGTCATAGGATATTATCCATCATCCTCATGAAAGTGGATGGAGAATTTGTCCAACCAAAGGGAATGACCAACCATTCAAAAAGGCATTCCTTTGACTTGAAGGTGGTTTTCCATACATCTATCTATTCTATCGGGACCTGGTGGTAGCCAGACTTCAGATCAATCTTATTGAAGTATTTGGCCCCCGTGAGTTGATCAAGGAGTTCGTCAATTCAAAGAATTTGGTATCGGTTTCTGATTGTGATTTTATTCAGAGCCCGGTAATCAATGCAGAGTCACTAGGTTCCATCTTTCTTTTGTACCAACATTATTGGGATCCCACAAGGTGATGAAATGGGATGGATGTGCCCCTTGTGGAGTAGTTCTTGGATCTGTTTCTTGATTTCCTCATTCTCTAAAAGAGAGCAGCAATAGACTATCCAATTGGGAAATGGTGCACCGAGGTTCAGATCGAAGGGGTGCTTGACCTGGCAGTGTAGAGGTACCCCGGTAGGTGAGGAGAAGATATCTGAGTATTCTTCCACGACCTTATCTACTTGCTTATGTTGTGTGGAGATGTCGACCGCAAAGACCCTGGATGTGGTTGTGATATTTCTCTTATTCTGAGAGAAAATCATGAAGAAGACAAACTTCCCCTTCTCAGAGATGACCTTCCTGCATTGCTTAGCAGAGATCAAGGAAATAACACTAGGTGGGACTACCTCGGGTATTCTGTACAATTTCCTGTTCAAAGTAATAATAACACAATGAGGCCTAGACTCATATACAACATGATGTTTCCATAAATAAGGTTGTCCCAAAATAACATCCAAAACTTTGAGAGGAGAAACATCACACAATACCTCATCTTTGAAGGGCTTGATGTCATACGATAGTCGACACTGTTGGTTGATGCGGAGATCACTTCCTTGTTAGAGCCATCCAATGGGGTAAGGTTGTGGGTGCAGTGTTGTTGATAGGGTCAGCCACTTGATGAATTCTACTAAGATGAGGTTCTTATGGATACCTATATCCACGATGAAGTGCATCGGGGTGCCTTTTACCCACATCTCTGAATGGAAGAGGTGTTCTCCTTCTTCTGGCTCATCTGGTTCACTAGGCTAGAGTTTGGTGGTAGAAACGGTGGCACTGGGTTCTACGTCAATGATATGTCTTCCCATTTCTATTTCTAGCTCAGAATCTGAACCCACATTTGAGTCAGAGGATTTCACTTCGGCCACCAATGACTACTTTGAGCGACAGTCGGCAGTGTTATGCCAAGGCCTCTTATGAAAGTCGCACCACTTCCCGGTATCTTTCTTTGTCTTTCTCATGTCCTTCTTTTCTAGTGGCTTGGACTAGTTGTCCTAATACTGTCATATTTTCTCTATCCTTTGTTCTATGGGTTGCGGTCTCCCTTTCCTGTCTTTTTTTGTGATGGGTTCCCAGGTCCAAATTGCTATGTATTTTGTTTGAGCTTCTACTCGATTTTGACGGCATATCGGTAGGCCGTGCCCAAGAATGAAATGTCCAAAAAATTCATTTTGGTCTGGATGTATCTATGCAAAGCACCTTGATACTTGAGCACTAGATGTCACTCTGAATCTTTGATACCCATCTTGGTGCGCAAGGTATGAAATATATTCGTGAAATTTGGCACTGCTTGGTCTCTTTCTTGTCGCAGTGTGGTCATTTGGTATACAAGTCGTCATAAATTCCGATAGGGTAGTATTTTTCCTTAATAGCATCCTTGAAGGAATCCCAGGTGGCTATGACTGTAAATAATGAGGGTTCCTATGTTTCCTTTTTCTCCCATAAAGCTTCCCACCAATATTTGACATGGGGAACGGCTTTGAGGAGTGAAAAAGTAATATTTTCTCTATTCAAAAAGTTATGGATAGACAAATACCCTTGTAGTATATTCAAGAACTTATCTACAGCATCTACATCTATTTGACCTTCAAATATAGGAATATCGAAGTTTATTTATACCTTGAAGAGGGTGGCGTCTCCGCTCGAAGAAGATGTGTCGCCTATTGGGAGTCATCGAAGGATTTGCGTGAAACTATCCATCATATTGTTCCTTTGTTGCATGAGGGCTTCCACAATCAACAGTTTGAAAGGATATCTTGTCCTGTCATATTTCTTTTCAAATGCCATGATAGGTCGCTTGGTTGTGTGAGATCTTTTTTCCTGAAGAGAAACAAGCTCGAGACCCAACTCTTTTTACTTCAACCTCGTTGGGGGCATGCATTAAGATGACAAGGAGCAGACCACTCTGATACCACTGATCTAGATTTTATGAGAAGAATTAAATGAATACAAATTATTAACATGTTCTTAACACAAAATAACAGAGATACAGTAAAACTAGTTTTCTATTCAATAAGGAAATAAGCTGAAATTGTAAAATGCAATGGAAACAAGCTTGTTGGAATGGTGGGGGCTTATCTCTAAGAAGAGATGTGATGGTTGTGCTCATTCACAAGAAGATGATTACAATGAGGCTCTGAAGGAATTTTTACAATAAACAGGAATTCCAAAAACTAGACATTCAAAAACCTAACCCTAGGAGATGAAGCGCCAAAAGTTATGTAGGCCTCATTTGGGTAAGTTAGTACATCAACTTCCCGAGGTCATAACTTTTGCATACGATCTTTTTTTTAGGCGTATGATATCCCATTGGAAAGGTATCGTCGAGAAGATTCATTTTTGGGGCTCAATTATTCCTTTGATTATCATTAAGAAGCTCGATCCCGAAAAACCTTCATTTAGGCCCTCAAAATGGCCCCGAAAGTTAAAACTGCTAAAAATAGTAAATTGCCAAAATTGTCAGAAAACTATTTTGAGCCATCTGGAAGAGGTGGGTGGCCATCGATATCCACTTGGATCATTCAAAAAATGACACTGTATCATTTTTCACTTAGTCTTGGCTTCATTTGACCATGGTTGCTCCCATTGTCACTCTGGTGGAGCGACCATCCCCTTGACAAAATGTTAGGGGAGTGACCAGGTTGCTCTGTCTTTCCTTCTATGTGAGAGACCATCTTGATTTTTTCAAATCCCATGAATCTAGTGGCATGTTTCTAGGAATTTCTAGATGGCTCTTGGTTATTTTTCTTGTTTTCATCAAGATATGATTCAAGTCTCCTTTTATTGTATCTTTGGAGAAAGAATAAACATGAAGATAACTAGAATCCTAACCTAAATCACCTTATCCTCAACCATGTTCCTGATATAACCAGGTCATTTCAAGGTGAGAGGCGGATGGAAAAGAAGCATACCAAACTTATGATCTTTTCAAGGAGAGACAAACCCTTTTTTATGTGAAGAAGTTTAGTTGGATTCATGTTCAAGAGCTGAAGAAAGAAGCTTGGAGGATTGCAACATCATCGGGTTTTAATATTCTTCCTTTTCATTGAATATAAGAATTTGGCTTATTTCTCTTATACTTTCTTTCTCATTTCTTGTCTATTTTATTACTTTATGTAAGTTATCAATAGGTAGGGTTTCCATTACCTAATCATAGATAGTAGTAGAAGGAGGTTTCTTTGTTCTTGTGGTTTGACTTCGTGAGGGAGATGCTTGGATTGGATCTCAACCATAAAAATGGCGAGGACAAATGTCATAAATCAGGTGCAAATGCATTCTCTCCTTCTCTCTCAACCCTCCCGTGAGGAAATAAAATAGTTAGTTTGGAGCATGTTAGTGTCCATTTGTTATATGTTGTATCACTTGTAGGAAACCCAAGTGAGGGGAACTCAACCTGTCTGTAGGGGGAGAATTCTCACCATAGTATACACAATTGAATAAAATCATGCAAATATCCTTCGAATCAATAATGGGAACAATTGGCATAACTCCAATGACCTGGCCAACAACATGGAGAAAAATCAGGGATTTTAATTTTCACTTAATTCTAGGAAAAGGTAACCAATTTGGTTAAATGTTTTGTATCTATAAAATAATAATGGAAGAATGGAAGAAGGACCTCTCGACCTTAGACGTAATTGAAGACTTTTCAATAAGGAGATCAATTTTGTGCAGAAATACATGAGATTTTGTTTCTGATTTCTTTGAGTTATGTTCTTTCTATGTGATGTTACTTATGTTATCATAATTCATCTTCTTCAAACGATTGTGTTTGACTTATGAATGGCTGCAATTTAGTACTACTTCTACTACAGTTTATCTATTGAACATTTATTCAAGTATAGATTTTCCTCTATTTTGATGTGATGAAAATAAGACCTACATATGCATATGTGTTTAATCTTCATTTGTTTCATAATTTAGATACACAGTCCATATTCCTTATATTGTAATTAAAGTAATATTTATCGAGATTAGATACCTTACTTTATATCTCAATTTTGTTTACTTGTATTCATCTTTCCATCTCTTGATTGTTTATAAAGACTTAAAGAAACAGATATTTCCTCTGTATTTTTTATTATTAGATTATTGAAATTTCACTCTTATGAAAAGGATAAAAATAAATATCAAATTAAATAATCATTATATTGAGATTCCTAACATTGTTCTGTGAGCCTAGAACAATTCTCGGGACTAACAAAACCAACAAGAAAATAAATTGATAACCTGTATAATATGCCTGTGTGCATGGATGACTACATCAATCCCACTGCATATGGTGCACTGAGTTGGAGAAGCATTATCTCTTGTGCATCAGATTCAAAGGAAACACTTAAACATTTGTAGCAAAGGTTGCACGAATTCTTGACTAGAATATGTGCTTTAATTACTCTCTCTTTGTGCTATATCGAAAAAGAGGTATGTAATGCACCAAGGTTTGATGGATTAACTGATGTAAGTTCCTTTGTAAATTAATTTGATTTGCAAATACCCAAACAACAAATATTGTTGGAATTAGATGTTTCACTGAGAGCAACCCCAACAAGATGGTGGGAAACACACAAGGAAGGTGTTAAATCCTAGGTCTGCACATCTTCCTTCTATTCCTCCAATTATCTCATCTATCTGTCAACCTAGCTTCTACTTAGTTTTTCTTCATGATGTGTTGAGTCATTTCAATTTTCTTTTGTCATCCTTTATTTTCTTTCTATTAGTTACTTTCTCTTTATAAGGTCAAGTCAAGTCATGAGATTAATTAAATAAGCCATGTCACCATGGTTATGTTACTATTGGGTTGAAAAAAGGATAACTTAGGCCTATTGATGCAAAATGCTATTGATTGCAAGAATGCCCCCATTCTTGCAAACAATAGAAAAACGTTTTTTTATGAGTTTTAACGTTCTAAAAAATAATTTAAATTTTAAATGAAATCACATTGGTTCCCAACATGTGATAAAATCTAACAGTGCACTCGAGACTCATGCACATGTTTACCTTGTTCATCTATCATTAAAAATCATGTGCTAAGATCATGCATGTTTGTGCCTCGATATGTTATTATTGTAGGGTTGTGTGTAGTTATCATTACAGGTGGTAAGAAAACCTGAAATAACACATACCTACGACCACTATTCTAAGCAAAAGCAACTAGAGCACAATGGTTGTCACCCCGAGAATGCTGGAAATTGAATAGAACAGAGATATAAGGATCGAACTGTTCGAAGATATACTAGGAATAATAGATATATTTATCAAAGGAGAATGGTTTGACTTCATATGGGCCTTCAATGGACATCACATTAGATTGGGCCTAATATTCACACATAACTTCAATGTTTTTCATACTCAACTCGGGGACACAACCATTCACATTATAGAGAACTTAATTTTTGGGGCACGTGCTCTCCCGATTAGTGGTGAGAGATGGTTTAAAAAGGAAAAATTTACAGCTAAAGTCTGCAATAAATTTATGGTGGCAGAATATCAAAACCTTGATTGGAGCCAGGTCATCCCAATCCTTTTTCTTAAATAAGAGTGGAGAGGTATTATGTTTACAATTCAAAGATATATCATGGGAGAAGGTATACTCTCAATTGTTAAATGTTATCAAATTAGATTCTTCATGCACTTAAACGGTGACAAGGAACTAAACCTCCCAGTCCATTTTCTTAAGATCCTGACTAAAATTTCTAAGAGAATCCATATTTACCCAGAATCTTCTCATAGAATCCTATATCACCATGGGTTCATTAAAATATTGGTTCTCTTTTCTTTGAACAAATTGGAAATTCCCTGGATGGATTTTCTAGTGTCTTTAGGGTTACAAGAAGAACAAGAAGTTCATCAACATCCTGAAGAACAATAGGACGAGGTTTCCCAAGAAGCTAGGGTTTTTTCTGAACCTAGTATTGCATCCAAAGATACCTAGCAATCCAAGGAGAAGACCTCACCTAAAGAAGTGAGGACCCAATCAAGGAAAGTAGCATCAATTACCACACCAAGGGAGGAAACTCCTCGAAGACAATTGAGGTCCTCCACACAAAATTAGAGGGAAAGGGAATGTGGCAAGGTATATGTTAGAAACTATATCAGACAAGAAAAAGAACATGCCAGTAGAGAAAGTCAATTCTCTCATGAACATGCTGAGGATAAACAAATGCCCACTACTTTGCAAGAATATAGAACTCCCGAGATAAAAACAAGAAGACAGAGGAGGACTGAGCAAGCCAGTCCTTATATTGTTGCAGCATAATTTTTGTCATTTGAAGATTCCCCTATGGAAAAATAGATCAAAAAAAGGAAGGGGAGCCAAGTTCCTGAAATGCCCAGCTAACTCAAAATGAAAACCAGGCTCACAAACTAGTTGAGGTTGAGTTTCGAGGCATTTTTTGATCCATCCTTAAAATAGAAAAATACCATAGTGATTTAGGATCGTGATACTGAAGAAGATCTCTTTGAATTTTACAATATGGAGGATATGGATATACATACATTGAAAGGAATGAAAAGGGACAAGGCCAGGTAGAAATATATTGAAGGAGAGACCTTGGGTCTCAAATATGTTTATGTGAAAAATGAATATACTATTGATCTGGAATCAGAACAGAATGTGGTGGAAACTGGTCCAGACCTTGATCAAGACTCTAATGACATAATTCCAGATACAGAGGAAGTCCCATAGTATATTTTACAGGATATCAAACCATAGATAAAACAAAAAAATGTTAATGTTGCAAGAACCTGTGAGAGACACCACTGATAAAAAACATGAGAAAGAACCCATATATGAAATGACACCATGGAAATCCAAGCTTTATATTGACCTAATTAAACATGTTGCAGAAGAATATCATGGGATCAAATCTGGCAACAAAGTAAAGGAAGAAGTCAAGACAAAAATTGAAGCTAACGGGGACATAGATGACAACAACCACTAGGTGCAAGATCTCAAGCAAAAAAATGATGACATGAGGCAACAAATCCAGAATATACAGCAAAAAAACTAGGCTCTTGAGCTGAAACACACCAAGCTACAGAAAAAATATCAAAAGCTACAAAAGAAATACCAAAAAACCTAGATGTTCTTGAAAGAGATTATCTAAATGTCTATTTTTTTCAAAAGGTAAAGGAGTTAAAGACCCGTGCTAGTTTACTCTACATCTTTTCAGGATTTGTATTCATATTATTGGTGTGCATGAGCATCAATGAGGAAGTCAACTTCTAGTTAAAACTTATGAAGACACTTGTTATGCATTTTTTTCACTTTAGTTATCAACATCGCTTCCAATTGCATGGATAGATATTTTTTAGTTTAGTTAGAGGTATTATTTCCACTTGTAATAAATTGTTATTTTTTTATAAGAATTTTTTTTTTTGTTAAGGTTGAATCGATGGGGAGTTATCCCTATGAAATGACACTTAAACTCAACTCCACTCATTTCAAAGAAATGTTTACAAGTTGTAACAATGAAGTTTTTATCTACAGGATCTAGTTGTAATGTAAAGTTGAACTTTAGAACTTAGGTCTTAGATAGGTAATCGAACCCTCTCTTTATGAGATTAAATAGATGAATCTATGAATGTAAAAGGGTTCATATTTTGGGGGGATCAAGAATCGAGATTTGGATGTGCTTTGAAGAATTAAACTATTAAGTTTTCCACCTGGTGAATACAATTTTTTGTGACAGACTATGTTTTCTCAACTCTTATTTGTCTTATTATCTTATCTGGAGGAAAATTGAAATGTATGCCAATCTTTATTTCTTCTCCTTTCAACTATTGTCTCAATGAATTGTTGATTGTGTGTTAAGAGGAAAATATCTCTATGGCATGGGGTAAACCACAATAGACAAAATGACACGCAGAAATCAACTCTCATCCCAAATATGCTATATAAATGAAATGCTAACAAGACAAGGCCAAGAGCATACCTCGTCCATACTTTTGATGAAGACCATTGCTGATAATGCAACTCAAATATTTATACCTGCAACGTTTCCTCAACAACCAAGATACACAATTATATGGTGACAATATATAGTGTTAGCATATAGATTATAATAATCCATTAACATACATGAAAAATATGCCCATGGAATAATAATTCAAATATTTGCAAGATATCAATTGGATGAGAAAAGAGCATTTCTATTAAAATGATCAACAAAAGTATATAGGTGACAAAATTATTTAATGACACATATCAGAACCGAGAATATAAGTCCCTCCAGATGGGTCTCCACCATTTCAATCCTCCATCAAAGGAAATGTCATATAAATGAGACAATGATATTCTCCATCACAAATAAGGAAGAGCTTGGGGGTTGAACAACGGGTTCATACTTTCAAGGACAAAGGGATGCAGACTCAATATGAAGTGAAATTTCTCCATAGTGTCTTTTCTCTCAAAGTTGAATTCTCTTCTCCAAGGATTGGATATGGCTCAATTTATAGCCTTTGAATGGAACTGAAGGGTCAAGTCAGATAATTTCCATTGTATGGAAAGTCAAGGTTCATGGATCTCGTGAAATGGCATGGAAACCTGACACAAGTTTTAATTTTAAGCACCAAACACAATGTACGTGGGTTGTAGTGGAGAAACCTATGTATACACTCGTTGTCTAACTGATAGGGTGCGTATATGTGGAAAAATGTGTTTTTTGGTCTCTGGAAGGTACAAAAGGGGACTTCAGGTCTTCAAAGGGAAATGGAAAGGTCATCCAAGAAAGTTCCATGGGATGAGGAAATTTTTTTTGTAACATTGTCATGCAACCTGATTTGAGTTATTGTTTCATTGAATAGTTTATTGTCATACAACATGTTTGGAGGATTTGTGTCTAGGTGCATCTTTTGGATCTAAAATTTCATACAACAAGTTGTTAATATTATGGTTGCTGCGGGAGGTATTTACCCCCACGTGTGAACCTAACGAGAATAGAGGACTCTGGGAAGCAAGAGAAACCCTAATGAGTTGGCTAATAACCCTTGAAGCCTTGTCGGCTCAAGAAGATAATTTATATTAGGCTATTAGCCTCCAAGAGAAGAAGTCGGCCAGAAATAATAATAATATACTAAACAGACACATATCTAGAAGGAGAAGTCAGCCCCAACAAAACTAGCAGGACTACTATAAATACAGGGCACCAGTTCTCATTTGCAGCATCTCAGAATTTCATTTTTCCCAGTTGGTGCACACTGTAGTTGCAGTCTTATGCGTAGGTTTGGAGGAGAGTTGCAGGTGTAGCTGCAGCAAAAGCAAAGTTCTCAGTATTGACTTGAATATCTCTTGGCTAGGGTTTGGAACATCTTATCAGTATTTGTTGATGCACTATCCTTGGGGAAAGGTACGCTATCCTTTGTTTGGCTATCTAGCCTAGGGTTTTCTTCCAGAGGAATTCTCATTAAAGGTTAAGGTGCTCGAAGGGAGGCTTCAGCCTATGGTTGGGTGACGAAGGTATCGTCAATGGTAAAACGAGCAAACCATCTTCTATATTCTAACAGGTTATGGGCCCACACCCCTTCAGTCAGCCTAAAATGCTGGAAGGAAACATAGCCACTAGATATTGAGCTCGTTGAGGAACTGCCGCTAGGGTTACTAGCAGGAGCAGCTTCCAAAAGCACTGCAGCTAGGGTTACCAGCATAAGCAGTTGTAGAAACCCTAAACGTCTTGTTGAGGCACCTTAAGTGATGAGATTGACCTAATCTCCAGATAGATCAGTGTGCCCTAGCCTAGTGCATCTCCTGGTACTCTTAGAAGGCCAAGACGTGAAGTTTGGATTTCTGGTCAAATCTAGGGTTTGACCAAGTCAAGCAAGCCATGACTAACTCTATGAAGTCTTAGAACAAGCTAGATGGAGCCTCTAACTTCAGAACATGGAAGACAAGGATTGACCTCATCCTTGCTAAGGATAAAGTGTTGGATATTGTGAAAGGAAAGATCGTGAAGCCAGAGCTTAAAGAGAAGGAACCGCAGAACGTTACAGCTATGGAGAAGTTCAAAAATGTTGACATCAATGCCATGAGTATCATAGTGGATTCCATAAAAGACCACTTGATACCCTACATCTCCCATCTTGACTCATCGAAGAAGATGTACGATTCCCTAACAAATCTCTTCTCAGTCAGAAACATTGGACAAGTTATGAGTCTGAAGAATGAGCTTTGTAACATGAAGATGAATGATGATGACAGCATAACATCATAATTTGTAAGGATCTCCTAGTTAAGAGATCAACTATAAGCTATTGAAGAGATCACTTCAAAAAAGGAATTGGTGAACATAGTACTCAATGGTCTTCCCAAGACATGGGATGCATTTTCCGCAAGCATGAACACAAGGAAGGAGTACCCGACATTTGAAGAACTTTGGACTTGTTGTGCTCAAGAAGAATCAAGAATCAATGAAAAAGAGAAACCCCAAAAGAAGTACGATGATCAAGCCTTCACAACAAGATTCAAGAATTTCAGGAACAAAAGGAAGTTTTGGTTCAAGGAGGAAGCCAAATCAAGAGAAAGACATTTCAGAAATACAATGCTTCAACTTTCAAAAGCACGGTCACTACAGGAACCAGTGTCCCGAGCTAAATAAAAGGAAGGAGAAGCACGAAGCATCGATTGTCGAAGAAAAGGAACCGACAAAGAAGACTAAGCAGGATGGAAGAGACTTCTTCTACTAAAAGTTAACAACATTCTTCTTATTTTTCTGTACATATATTATTTGCATCATCTCTGTACGTATCTTGTATATCTATCTCTTAATGTGTTCCAAGAAGAACTATACCTATGGAAGAACAACAAGATAAGAAGAATATCATTAGATAATACACATGAAAGGATAAAATACAAATCATGTGGAAGCTACTACAAGATAAGCCGAATCAATCATGAAGAGACTTAGAAGTTAGACAACAAGAGAAATTGGAGAAAGACTTATGACGAAAACTAAGATGGAAGCGTGGACTCTATCAAACAAAAGAGACAATTATATATTGTAGAAGACAATATGGATGAAATGGAAGCATGGACTCTGTTATATAAAGAAAGGATTAGGAGGGATATAATCCTATGATCCATTGAATATGATGAAATGTATATATCCATGGTAGTAGCCATGAAAGACATTACGTGTTCAACTCAACCGCAGAAGAAGACTTTTTCAAAGAAAAGCCTTAAAAGTATTCTTGGTTGTCCATCCAGATCCGTGATCCTATGATGAAAAGAAGAAGTGGAATCTCTAGAACATGGAATCTCCATGAATCCAAGAGATAATAAAAAACATGAAGAAGAACATGAAGATTCAAATAAAGAAAGAAAAGCCAAAACAACCAGTCATTGCATCAATAATCACAAGATTACCAAGCCTGATATGGAAGCAATCAAGCAGAAGAACTGAAAGTTGTGATGAATAACAGTGTATGGAAGACTTATGAATGAAATCATTACGAGATCCAGAACCAGAGATTCTCTCAGATAGAGGGAGAAGACTATGATGATTTCTTGTTCCAGTACACCAGACTTATCTCTATATAAGTCATTACATCATCCGCAACATCCATGAGTCAGAATTCTACATCAGACAAATGCAAAGAATGTTCTCCAGAGAAATTGAATAAAGAGCATATGAAGAGCAATCTCAAGACTTTGAGGCATACCATAAAGAGACTCCTGTATGCAGATAAGAAGAAGACAACTTGGCGGAGAACCTCCAGTGCACAGCAGAAGAGTGGTGAAGATTTCCTATAACATCAAGATGACTACTCAGAAGATCAGATCTCATGATGACAGAAGAAGTACCACATGGATATGTTCCAGATATCCAACTATGATATACTCTATTTTTCAGATCTACATGAAGCCTTCACAGTGTTTCAAACTATAGTACAAGCATTACATTATCCATGATAAAGTCCAGAAGGGAGAAAATGATTTCTCCGATACATATCTCCACAGATGAGTAGATAAGCATACACTTTGGTAAAGCCTCTATTCAAGATGAAAGAACTTGCATACTTAAGCTAGAGCTCATGGAAATAACTCTCTTAGCTGGAAGGGAAGACTCTCCAAACTAGAAGAAGGTACGAAAACATTTATTTTTTTGAAATAACTCTCCAGTTAGGAGGGAGCACTAAAAATATTATTTATCCTTGTAATTGAAAAATAGTCTAGATTGGACAGATGCTTTCATGTTCAGAAAGTGGATTGATATTTCTAATGGACAGTGATTTCCCATTGTAGTTAACATGGGAGGCAGATTGATTGTTGATGTATCATAGATAGCGACTTCCCATTGTGGTTAACATGGGGAGTGGTCTAGGACAATCATTCTTCTTGGCATTCACTCTAAGTAGTGGTCAAGTAGAATGGTCTGCCTTGCCAGGCAGTCATTCTTTCGAAGTTTACAGTTGTGAGAAGTTTCAAAGAATGGTCTGTTTTGGAGGTTGATGTAGGACAGACATTCCTCGAGGGTTATACATTCTCTCCAGGTTACACTTTGTTTAGTGTCGGAGGAATGGCCCAGGGTGGGGAATGGTTTGGACAATTATTCCTCGAGGGAAGACTCATTCTCTCCAGGTTACACTTTGTTTAGCGTTGGAGGAATGGCCCAGGGTGAGGAATAGTCCAGGCTCGGCAATCAGGGATAGTCATTCCTTAGGGCAGACTCATTCTCTCTAGGTTACACTTTGTTTAGTGTCAAAGGAATGGCCCAAGGTGAGGAATGGTCAAAAAATTTCTTAGGGCATACTCATTCTCTCTAGGTTACACTTTAATTAGTGTAGGAAGAATGGCCTAGGGTGAGAAATGGTTCAGGCTCAGAAATAAGAAATAATTCTTTCTTCCTTGTTTGTGAAGAATGGGGCAGATAGCCCATTGTTGATGAGGGCAGATATTCTTTCAGATCTCACAACCGTGAGTGAAATATTGGCCCAGAGGATTCATTTTATGTTTAACAATATTTTTCTGTGCAGGTTGGCATCAAATGATGGTGAATATGTTTCACTATTTTGAGGCAGATATTCTTTCAGAGCTCACAGATGTGAGTGAAAGATTGGCCCAGATAATTCAATCTATATCATAACATTATTCCTGTGCAAATTTCTATCAGATGTTTGTTATGAAGACTGTATGACAGTAGATGAGAACTACTATGGTGAATATGTTTCACTGTTCGCAACCATACGTTGTTGATCAAGTACTTGTGTGTTACTTGATGTGGTAGTGAACCACTGGATTTTAGTTATGTACTACTATGAATAGACACAGTTGTGCTCTATCCTTGTTCTAATTGCCTTGAAGACTATCAACAGTTTATTGGAGATAATGATCATTCAGATGGATGATGAACAGATATTTTCCAAACGGAAAATAGTTCATAACTTTTACTCCTCTTGTATCACTCTATGGTGAGAGTGACTTATCCAGCATCATATCTAATTACTCAGATGAAGTATGGTTTCGAGAGTTGATGCAGCTGATGGTGATGGTGATGCTCATGATCTAGTCATGAAATAGTCTAGATGTCTATATTGATGCTACCGTATAAATGGTATGTTTTGTGTTCAAGTCCATTACATGTAAATACCTCTCTAGATAGGAGGGAGTGTTAATATTATGGTAGCTGTGGGATTTATTTACCCCCATGTGTGAACCTAATGAAAATAGAGGACTTCGGGAAGCAAGAGAAACTCTAATGAGTTGGCTAATAACCCTAGAAGCATTGTTGGCTCAAGATGATAATTTATATTAGGCTATTAGCCTCCAAGAGAAGAAGTTGGCTAGAACTAATAATAATATATTGAACAGACACATATCCAGAAGGAGAAGTCGGCCCCAGCAAAACTGGCAGGACTACTATAAATACAGGGCACCAGTTCTCATTTGCAGCATCTCAGAATTGCAGTTTTCCCAGTTGGTGCACACTGCAGTTGCAGTCTTGTGCGTAGGTTTGGAGGAGAGTTGCAGTTGTAGCTGTAGCAGCAACAAGTTCTTAGTATTGACTTGAATATCTCTTTGCTAGAGTTTCGAACATCTGATCAGTCTTTGTTGATGCGCTATCCTTGGGGAAAGGTACGCTATCCTTTGTTTGGCTATCTAGCCTAGGGTTTGCTTCCGGAGGAATTTTCAGTCAAGGTTAAGGTGCTCGGAGGGAGGCTTTGGCCTATGGTTGGGTGACAAAGGTAACGTCAATGGTAAAACGAGCACACCATCTTCTATATTCTAACACAAGTCACACATTGTATGCTTGCTAGTATTTCCTTTGTTTTATCTTCATAATGTTATCTGCTTACCAGGATGCATGCCTCCATTTAAGGAAAACCTTGTAGTTGATATTTTTGAACAACCCAACTAGATCCATGTCCTTGGAAACCCATCTATCATCTAACCATCAAAACAAACAAACTTAATTCATAAAAAACCAATCATTCCAACACTTGAGGTGGCCTAGCTCTTCCTTTTAGCAGTCAGGTATAGATCTTAGGACCAACAAAAGGAATAGGGATTGGCAACATTGTAAAAGGCTTATGTGGATCATATTTAGAACTTAATAAATTACACACAAGTATATAGAGATGAGTAGTCTGACAGATCATGTTACACATTGTATGAAAAATTGGAGACAAGTGCCAAAGAAGGAATGGATGCATAGGTTCATACATACACTTGAGACAGTTCCCAAGAACTGGTATCTAGAACTATAAGTGCACATAGGGACATCATATTGGGAAGAACTCACCTGGAATTTTAAGGTAACATTTAGTTTTGAAGTTGAGTCACCCATAGTAGATGTAGCTCTGCAATTTATTAGAAGTAATATTTTTATGGAAGAAAATCATATAGAAATAGTACTTACGTGTAGTGTTCACAGAGAATCTATGACAATCCATGAACTATTGGAATGTTACAATGTTATTGAATAATATCAAGAGGAAGGAGATCTAAGAAATGTGAACGTACCGGAGACTAAAGGGGAGTGCACAATAGTAGTTCCATAAATCAAATTGGATTCATATGCAAAGCCATTAAGAGTACACAAAGTGAATATTGGCATAAAAGAAAAACCTAAGTTTGTGAACATTGGTGATTATTGGAACGATGAGATTGTTGAAAAAATTCTAGACTTATTGGGTGATTACCAAGATCTCTTTCCAACAAACCTTTTCAGAGATGAAGGATATAGTTGGAGAATTAGGAGAAATGAATATCATGTTAAAAAAAGACACTAAGCCAATAAGATAAAGACCTTACCGATTGAATCCAGAGTACAAAGAAAAAGTGAAAGTAGAGCTCAACAGAATGATAGAAGTTGGTATCATTGAGCCTTTCATAGAGTCTGAATGGATAAGAAAAATGGTAGTTCAAGATAAGAAAACATGGGGTATAAGAATTTGTGTAGACCTGAGGAAATTGAATGATTTCTATTTACATAACCCTTTTATGACCTCTCTACTGATAAAGTGTTGGAAAATGTAGGAGGGTAGGAGGCCTACTAATTAACTGATGGATTTTTAGGATATCATCATATAAATATTTCTCTAGTAGACATACATAAGACGACATTTGCAACAAAATCGGGGAGCTGCCAATACACCGTAATGTCATTTGGATTAAAGAATGCACCTATTGTGTTTTCTAGAGTAGTTATTTCATCCTTTAAGGAATGTATTCATAAGTTTCATGAAGTATATTTAGATAATTGGAATGTATTTAGATTATTAAAATATCACATAGAAACTCTACAGTTGATTCTTGATAGATGTAGACAATATCAAATATCATTAAATTTGAAGAAGTGTATTTTTTTTGCAGCGTTTGGGATATTATTAGGTCACGTGCTATGCAATCAAGGATTGTTGGTTGATCCTACCAAGATAGCGGTGATTATTGATTTTCCACGATCTACATAGTAAAACAATTGAGAACAATGTTGGGTCATATAGGATATTATAGGAAATGTTTTAAAGGCTATGTCCACATTATAGCTCCTATGGAAAAGTTATTAACGAAATAATCTTAGTTTCAGTGGAATGAATATTGTCAGCAGGGTTTGGACATATTGAAGCAGAAGTTGTAACTACGTCCATTACAGTGTTCCCATATTGGAATAAAGAGTTCCATCTACATGTGGATGCATTGTCCATAGCACTCGACACGGTATTAACCCATCCAGGAGAGGGAGAGTTAGACAATCCCATTGCCTTTGCTAGTAGGAAGTTATTGATTGTTGAGAAGAATTACATGATGACGAAGAGGGAAGGCTTGGAAATGGTTTATTTCTTGCAGAATTTCACACACTACTTGTTTGGGTCCCATTTCAATATGTATACAAACCACTCTGCACTGAGATACCTAGTGAACAAGACAATGTTGGGGGTAAGAATATGCAAATTGTTATTGTTGTTCCATGAGTATGCCTTCAAAGTTAATGTGAATCAAGGGGAACTAAATGGAGGACCAAACCGTTTTTCATGAATACAGAAAGGAGAAGACTCGGGGAACCTAGATGATAGTTTAGCATATGTGCATTTATTTTCAGTTCAAATGGTAGATGACCACTTTGCAGAAATTGTCCAATTTTTTACCACAAGAGTGGCTCCATCTGACATGACAGTAGTGTAAAAGAAGCAATTAGTGGTTAACGCAATGTATTATCAGTTGATCACGGTAAATCTATACAATTTAGGCATAGATGGGATACTAAGACATTTTGTACAAGAAAATGAAAGACCAATGATCCTTGTGGAGGTGCATGATGGAAGTGTAGGAGGTATCAAAAAAAATGCATAATATTTTTCACGCATAGCTATGGTGGCCCACCCTACATAAGGATGCTAAGGGGTATTGTCAGAGATTTGATGTTTGTCAGAGAGTAGGAAGGTTGTCGCAAGGGGATGAGATGCCTTTAAATCCGCAAGTTACCTTGTGGGCATTTAAAAAATGGGAAGTGGATTTTATCGGAGCAATTAATCCACTAGTGCAAAGAATAAGAGATAGGTACATAATTACTACGACAGACTACTTGATAAGATGGGAAGAGGTATAAATAGTTGTAGATTGCAGTGTAGTGATAACTGCACCTTTCTTATTTGAGAATGTAGTTACAAGGTTTGGGTGTCCTAAATTCCTTATGAGAGATCAGGGGACTTGCATTTTGAACAAGAAAATTGCAACATTGACTGAAGAGTTCCATATTCAACATCAAAAGATAACCCCATACCACCCTCAAGAAAATGGAACTATGGATGCCTTCAATAAGACACTGGAAAATGCATTGACAAATTTTTGTAATGTAGGATGGGATGACTGGGACTTAAGGATTCCTGTAGTTCTATGGGATTATAGAACTACATGCAAGAATTTGACAAGTTAGACACCCTTTAGACTAGTGTATCATCAATAAGCAATCATGCCCATGGAATTTATGGTACCGAGTCTATGCACTGCTATGATGACAGACCTTACATATTTCTTCGCAATAGAACAAACACTATCACATTTTTGATATTAGAGTAAGATCCATTTGTTGTAGGGTTCCATCAGTAAGTACAGAAGGCATGTAAAGTTCCATAGAGGATATCTAGTACTTCTCTAGTACAAAAGTTCCATATGAAAGACAAACACATCAAGCATAAGAAGTTCCATAGAGGATATCTAGTACTTCTCTATGACAATAAGTTCTTACAACACCTTGGAAAGTTCAGGACACACTGGCTAGGGCCATAAGTGATCATATATCTGAAAGAAGTGAGTGTTGTGCAGCTAGAATAGTTGGATGGACAAGTCGTGGAAGGACTAGTTAATGATAGTTGGTTGAAACTATACAGGGACAATCGTCCTTCCTCACACTAGGTGAATTATGCAGGCTATGTTTTATAGCACTTGTATCATGGTGTACTATAGAAAGAAAATGTAGAAAATGAAATAAAAAGAAATCAAAAGAGGAAAAAGAAAGAAATTGGTTCAGGGAAGAAGTAGAAAGTCGAATATTCCAAGAAGTTAAGGAAAACGTAGAAAAATGTCACAACTAAGCATGCAGAAGAGAAAACAGACGAAGGAAGAAATTTTGTGCAGAAATAAGAGATCGCATCGAAAGAAGCTATCATGCATAAAGAAAAGATCATGCAGAGAGAAGAGATCGCACAGAGAACAAGTAAGGGAATTTAAGACAATCCATGACGAGACATGAAATAAAGAGATACTATAATGATTAAGTAGTGGATCTGCATAACCATAAATGAATATTGGCAAGACGATCTTGATAGGTTGTAGAATCTAACAGATAATTCGTTGAAGATATGAAGTTAATGAAGCATGATGATAGGGAATGAATGAAAAATGCTAGTGAATTAGACGACAAGTTTAGGCACGAAGGGAAGATAACAACTAGCGATGAGGTATAAAAGCAAGTGAAGGGTCGATGAGGAAGGTTATTTTCATTTACAATTTGTATAGAGAGTCGAGTTTTAGAGATGAATTTTAGAGCATAGTTGTACGTAGAGAGCAGTTGTAGAAGAATATGGCACAACCCAAGGTAGCAATAGCTTCAAATTCAGTACCCAAGAAATAACACAGTTAACTAACAATGAAACCTGTAGTTTAAGAGGAACTGGAGGGATACGCCTCATCATCGATATTCACCTGGGAATACATACCACCGAGAAATTCCTATGCAAAAATGGTCAACTTACAAAAATACATGAGGTACCCACTCGTGGAGCCTGAGATTCCAGGGGAGTGATTGTGGAAGAGTACATGTTACGCCTAACACCAGGTTTAAAGTATGTCGACCATGATATTACGGATGAGAATAATTTTCCCAATTTAGTGCCAAGCAAGTACTTGAATAATTACATTAACTCTAGAACTCAAATGATAGTCATAGAACCACATATTTTGGCCTACGAGGTTGCAGAAAGTAGGTATTATGAATCTATTTGATATAATACACTTTGGAAAGATCCCATGTATTAATGCATGCGTGGAAATGTTGTTGAGTTATGCGCCTGGGGGATACTTTTGTCTCTATAGTCCAATTTCCATCGATACATACTTTATTGCGCATATTACCAATCTTTTGCCATAAGGGGAGGACCCCTCATTGTTGTTTTTTGACAAAAAGAATGAAAAGAATCTATCTAAGAGAATGAGGAGAAGTTCCACACATTTAGATGACAACACAAGTTATATGTTGCATGCATATGTGACCCGATAGTAAGGTTCGCAATGCAAGCACTCGCTTGTAAAATGTTAAGAAAGTGTAGAAAATACCAAGTCCCAACAACAATCATAGAAACAACAAAAAGGAGCATCGAGGGAATCTGGATAAACTGGACGATGTTCTTACTAAACCAATTCCTCATTAATTTCTAAGAGGCACAAGATAAAGGGACCTAATTCCACTATGACTCGTTACTTATTTTAATTGCACTATCAACATGGAGGGAGCTTGAAGAAACATAGTTTTTGGGTGTCAAGGATAAGCCATTTCTAGCTACATGTTATTAGAAATTATGGTACACTACACACAAGTCACATCAGATGGACAACAATGTTTCCTTCTACATTTACAAGGAAACTATTAGAGATAGCATTGATAGGACACCGGGCATACCACCACAAGTTCTTAAGGAATATAAGGAAGTGGCACGCTTTAAGGTAGGGCATCACCATATGTATGTACAAGACAAAAATGACTCAAATCAACAATGGCTTCCCACATAGTATATATAAACTGAGGATGATATGGGCCATATTATGGTAGATTGAGACGATGAGTGGAAGATTCCACCAACACAAACATGGCCCTCAGATAGACAAAACCCATAGGTACAAGAGATTGATGATGATGAAGAATAAGGAGATGGAAATAGAAAAGGTAATGATATAGAGGAAACAACACAAAAAAAACATTGTGCATAGACAGGAAGAAGAAAGAACCACAGATAGAGAAATTCCTACCTCAACGGACGAAGAAAAAAATCATTAAGGAAGTGGCCATCAAATCCTTGACAGAGGAAGACTTGGAAACGATCTATGATCAAGTTAAAGAGGTCACATATGATGAATTTTAGTGTGTGACATAACAACAAGAAGAAATGCACAGAATGATGCAGGAGCAGATGGTTGAGTTGTGCTAATTTCTCGAAGCATCAAAGCTTGCACTAGTGCAAAAGACAAAAGATGAATAGACAACAAGAGCTACAAATAATAGGGAGGTAGGGCCGATAACCTATCATTAATTAGCAGTAGCAGGATAATGCAGATTGATCAAGTGAGTGACAGGGGTGATGGATTTCCCCACAACAGAGATGAAGGAACAAGCAAAGGCACTAGGTCACATTGATTTAGTATTGTCTTAAATACCAAAAGATGTATTGCAAGAATTGCAGTTGAGTGACGCAAGAAATGAACTTGTGCACAGAAAAGACATCTAGCGATTTGGTTCAGGTTACGACCAATAATGTATCCTTGGAAATGAAATTCAACAAATTCAAGCATGAGCGATATGAGGTCGTGAAGAAGGTTAAAAGGATGTAGTATGCATTTCAGAAGGTCTAGCAAGAAATCCCATAGGATTAGACAGAGATGGAGGCCCCAGTTGAAGAATGAGTAACAAATATAAGTGAATCTATTCAAGGATTCTGCACACATATCATCGACATAGAAGCACATATGACACCGAGCACTCCACCTGAAGAAAGGGAGAAAAGGGAAAAAACAGTGACAACAGTGGTGGACAACATAAATAACCTAGAGGTAGAATTTTTTCATCTTTATATGGAAACCATGGGCATCTGGAAACAACTATCTAAAGATAGGGAGCAACAAGAGATCATACAAAAGATCCAAGTTGCATGGGAAAAGGTGTAGAAATTAAAATCAGTAATGGGCACATTATCACCGGCAGAGGTGGTAACAACAATGGATGAGAATAGGAAGTTGTATTCAAAAGTGAATCAACTAAGGGAGGATAAATAGGCTCATGCGTAGAATATAAAAGTACTCCAAGAATAATCTTATAGGGTGACAATGACCTTAGCAACCACTCAAGGTAAAATCAAATAGGAAGTCAAAGAAAGTGTCGAGAAGATGCAAGCTAGGGTTACTGTCGAAACAGTCAACACCATTTTGCAGTAGGAGACAGAGGTAAAGGAGAAGGACACAACAGAAAAAAAAAAAGTTCAACAATTTCATGGAGAACCGAAATAATCCCTGAAGTGGCTCAAGATGAGCCACAAGTGAGTGTTGGGGGCCTGTTGGATAGGCATTTTGGATATGTTTTGGTTAAGTTTTTGGATCTTCACCAGAATAATTCAAAGAATAAAAGGAAGTTAGAATATGGACCCGATCATTTGAAGGGAGTGGACGCTGACGATTCAAAGCGTGTGGTAAGAGGAAATGCGATGGAGCATCACGAAAAAGGTGTAAAACAGTTATAGACCATTGGGTTTTTGGGACATTTGGTAATGAGCTTATCCCTATTTCAATGTATAAATATGTAAAGGGTCAGGGTAGATAGGGGTTTTGACATATGAGAATATTTTAGTGTTTTTTGGAGTTAGTCAAGTTGTGGAAGAATCTAGGAGGTATGACTAAGGAGTGAGGCTCGCACTGCAACAAAACGACTAGGAAGGTTTGGGTAATGTTATTGTTGCATCTTTTGTAGTGCAGTGCGTAACTATAAGAATATTATAAATGACTAATATAAAAATTCATTCGTTGTGGACGTATCCCAAATTGGGTGAACCACATTAAACTATTTTGTCGTGATGTGTTTTTTTTTAATGTTATGATGTTTATTGTTATTGTGCAATTTGATGAAATCTTAGTATTCTGAATGTGTTATTCATATATGTTGTTATAATGTCACAGAATGGAGTAACTGGTAAACGAATGAATGTTAAGTGGGATAATGTCACACATAGAATATATTGAGTGTTAAGTAATGGAAACTACACACATGAGTAAATGGTTAGTAAGGACAGGTTTAATGGCTCACTTCCCCTCGTCATTGTAGAACCTTGGTTCCTATAGTGCCTCTAGATGCCTCTGGTGAGACTTTACTTTCTTGAATGTGATGTCTAAAGGGATGGTGTCTAATGGTTTTGTTGGTAAATTTATGATTAAACCTGAGACTTCCCACTACGCCCCAACATCCAACAACAATCTCATTCATTATAGGTCAAGTAAACTAACCTTACAATTTCCATCAGTCCCCTATTCTTGAGGAGTTATACATACAAGGAAATTTTCATAAGGGTCTTAGCCCTCATATAAAAAACCATCCTTTGGGCCTAAGAATCCCTTAACAAGAATCTGCCATTTTTAATCGTTCAAATTCAGGTTCAAACATTAGTGCTTGTCATCATATTCCCACTCCTATAGGAATAGCTATCATAAAGCAACAATATTCTCCTTCTGTTGCAAATCAACATGTAACTTTTCTACTATAAGAAACTCCAAAACAAATTTTCAATCAAGGAGCTTCTTTAGATAATAGATAAACTTTTCCAGCAAAGATGAATTATTTCTAATATGCTTGTCTTGGTCTTGTTACACTAGTCCCGAGACTAATTTATGGCCCATCCAGGCCTAGTGTTGTAGCTTTCTCTGATACCACTCTATGAGACACCCAACCCCCTAAGTACCTTTTTACGGGATGGGATATCAAATATTTTATCTTCCTCAATCATATGAAAGCTTCCTCTAGAGGATACCATCATCTTCTTCTCGTTAATAGCTTTCCAACAAATACATCCATGCTCATAACTGAGCTCTAGATCAAAAGTTACAGCTTCCTAAATTTTCTCAAACCCTCATTGGTCCAAAACCACTCACTTCCAAGTGGCTTCCTATAACTTGCACCATCTGATGTAGCCTTGACATGGTGCATGTCATCTAGACCATCGGGCCCTCTGAATCAATGAATACCTCTAATAGATCCAACGGTCCTCATAGCTTAGCAATCAATGACTACGATCACCTCTTAGAGTCTCCCTATTAGAATTCATTCATTTTAGGCACTCAAACCACTCCGAAAAACTATGTCTGACCTCACATATTTTGATGGATATGACCTACATATCCAACGACCTTGATTACTTCAAAGTCATCAATTTGCATGACGGTTAACGACCCTTCTCCTTCTCTAGATACACTTAGCTTATGTGCAACCTTGGAAGATCTACAACTGAGATTGAATCTTCTTTTCCACCTTGGTCACTACTCCCATAGTGTACCTCTCTCTTGACATGACATGTCGCTCAATATCCACTTAAAAAATGGACCCATCATGACACACCACGTCACCATAGGGTACAAAGTCTCTCACAACCAAAGATTGACATTTGTCCATTTCTTATAATCTGATTAAGATAATTAATTAATACTCTCTTAAAAATATTTCTCCTTAGTATTTATTTAGTTAATCCTCATTACGGATAATTAGTCCCCACAAACTAATTACACCCCCCCCCCCCTTTAATTACATTTTTACTTAGCCTAATAATTCATTTAAGTACCATTCTTGTAATGATTATCTTATAAGCCAATTAATTATATTATAACATAAATTGTATTATGTTCTAATA
>ML832636.1:32755-47415 GCA_009831015.1 Picea engelmannii
TATGGTCCGCTGACGTCTGCTCGAAATTGGCTAGAAACTCTGTGCCGGCGTCGTATCTCACAGGTAACTGGAAATGGTTAAGGAAATCCATACCCAGTTCGCCAAAAAAGGAATATCATGAACGATCAAGCTCTATGTACTATTTCATGGCACTCCCAATAAGAGTGGGTTGAAACAATCGCAACTGGACGGAGTCATCTTTCAGTGAGTTAGATGAACACCACAAGTGGAAAGTGGTCACGTGATCACCTGGATCTTCATTAGGCTTGGCTTCGAACTTTGGGATGTCCGAAGGAAACTTCGTCAGCATAGGAGGCCAACGCGGATCGTGAAAGATAGGATCATTCAACAACCGTGTTAAATATGGCAAGTGTAACATTGCCAAGAAAGGGATTTTAGGTTACTGCTGATAGCTAGGATAAAAGGGTCCTGGGGTTTGACTGGCACCAGGTTGCCAGGAAAATTTTTGTTGCTGGCCAGGGTTTTGGTAGAAACTGTTGCCTTGACCAGCGTAAGGGTTTTGCATTTGAGGAGACATTGTTGGCTGATTCCCCATGAAGGACATAGGATGTTGGGCGTTCATCGTGTTTGATGGACTTTGGGATGGATTACCCCATGCCGGTCCTGATGGAAGAGGCATAGAGGTCTGTCCAGGGTTCCATTGGCTGTGGAAAGAGTTACCCCAGAACGACATTCCAGAGGATGGAATGGATCCTTGTGTTGAGTTCCAAGGTCCTGGTATATGTGCCCCCAACGCAGGAATAGTACCCTATGCCAGCGTAAACTGTCCAAAAATAGGTGTGCCCCCAGATGGGAAAGCAGCGGATGCTAAAGTGTTATTACCAAACATCCCGTTCCAGAGAAATGGTGACGAACCTACTGGCTGAGTTTGCACAGGTGTTCCTTGACTCCCAGCTCCAAAAGGAATTGTGTGTGTAGGTTGCCCGGCAGACTGCTGATGCGATCCACCGAGCGAAGGGGAAGAAGGAGGGATATGACCTCCAGCGTAAGGAAAAACATTGAAAGGGACAGGAATGCCCCCGAGTTGACCTTGCAAAGGAGCGTTAGAGCTCCCTACCCCCAGGCCCAAAGTCTGTAAAGTAGAGGAGGTGAGTACAGGACTGGTACCTGAACTAGGCATACCGTATGAAAACGGAGCGCCTGTCGCACTAGGTGTGTAAAGAGGTGTGGTCGTCGCGATAGATGGCGTCGGTCCACTGTGCGACGTAGTTGCGGCCGAGACCATGGTGGCCCAGACTGCCGACAAAGGCAATTTAGGAGAAGCTTCTCCTGTTGTAACAACAGTGATAGGAATGAAAGAATTCCCAAAGATTTGTTCCATAACTGGGTTAGGCACTGACAGGCGTTCGTAAAATTGAATTGGCACAATAATGTCCAGCCCAGTATCAGTGTTTGAGGTTTCGACCAATCCAGGATTGGCGGTCGATTCGTCGGGGGGTTGTTCGGGATCGAAAGCCCCGGTTGCTTCGAAAGACCCTCGGTGGTCTAGCTTCCACCTCAATGGTGGCGGGGGTGGCTCCGGTATAAACGGCGGCAGGACTAGAAGCCTTCATGACCGGCGGAGCTCCGAATCCTCCACTGTGTGAGAAGATTCATGACACGCTAAGGTATTCTACATGAACAAACAACAACACACACTAAAAGAAAGCCCCTAGAAGATAAATCAAGCAAGCACTATATTAGTAGGAAGAACAGTTACAACAACCAACACTAGAGTACCTTACCGGTGCAAGTGCAACTCGAATACGGAAGCACCCTATGGGTCTACTCTGCAAAGCGTTGGTCCGATGTTCGTCCTAGGTACTGCGGTATACCCCCGCAGTCACCTGTGTATGTCCCTAGAAAATATAGGCAACTAGTTTGCCAGCACGTGAACAATTATCAGGCGGGTACAGTCGACAGTCGGGTAGACCACAATGAGCAGGGTATCAAGCCCGAAACCTGTCAAGGGTATCGAGAGAAAGTGTTCCGGAAGACGACTGAGGACCTCGAACAGATTTGAGACCCACGAAGCTCCGTGGAAAATGCTAACGACGGAATCCCTTAACAAATCCTCTATATGTGTTCTCCACAACGCTCGGTCTAGCTTTGGAGGGGTTATCTCCGCTACCTTTCCTTACGCGACCTCGTGTTTAGCCCCTGTGTTAGAGGGGGGTCCTGAATAACTTTCTGTAACTGGACTTCTACACTCCCTATTGACAGACTCCAATGTTTGGTTTGGGTGGCCTTGGAGAATTTATTCTCCAACCTATTCCAAGGCCCTATTCCTGAGCTAGTGTATGCACCCTACAAACAGAAAAAGTCTACTTGATTTTATTTAGCGTTGCTTTTAATGAGATTTTTAAATCTCAAGGTGAGGAAGTGAAACTGATGCTGTGTAAAAAGACTCAAAGCAAAAATGCACAAAAATGCATGGAAACAAAAACTTTTGATAAAATGAAAAACCAGCAACTTTTCAATGAAAGACTTCTTTTCTTTTCGAAATTACTAAGATTTTATGCAGTAAATATGAAGGATTTTCACTCAGATCTGCGAGCTACTTATACTTGACATGCACTGCAAAAACTTATGTAAAACAGAATTCTTTCCTAGCTACTGATGCAACAACACAATCCTCAAACCAAGAAGAAAATGAAACAGGAAATTGTATTTTATTTCGTTGTAAAATAACACAAGAAGGAAAAATGATGACAAGAAAAAAAACCAAGAGAATAAAAGAAAACTTTGGCTTAAAGCGCAGATCACAAATAGAATCAGAGCACAAAAATGCAACAAAGAAATCACAACAGCACCAATTCTAACACTTGCCTAAAAACCATAAATCAAATATTTTTTCTTTTTTGTCTTTTCTATCAAAACATCCACTAACAAACACAGGCTAAGGATAAGATGCCCTAACCTGCTGACTGTGCAGCTCTAGACTCTCTGCCCCTGAGAGGAGCTCTTCTCACAACAGGAGGGGATGACTGCCCCACCCAAGCTGAAAAGCTACCAAACAGGCCCGCGACTGTCACCAAGATAGCACGCGGTCAACCACGGGCTGAGCTAAAACAGAACGCGGATATCTGCGCTCAGGACTGAAGAAGCCCATAGGTAGGTATAAAATCTGAGAAAAAATCTAACACAGGCAGCCCAGACCTGAAAGAGGCCTCTGGTATCGACAACCAGGGTCTCTGAAAGGCTTGGATGCTGGCACTTCAACAGAAAACGAAAAATTTGCAGAAAAGAAAACAAATGCTAAGAATAACTAAAATAACAAGGTAGACTGAAAGCAAGACAGTAAATAAATCAGAACCCAGACAGGATCCAGAAATCCCCCTGAGAAGATAAACTTCTGACAGGGAAGAGGAGACTGCCTCTTAAGCTTCCTGGGCTCTACACGCTACTGAAACCACTACAGCAAGCGGTCAACCGAGGGCTGTAGAAGGTTAGGGCGCAGGTTACCCGCGGGCAGGGCTTCTGCAGGCCGCGGGTACCTCTGTGTGTCCCGAGAATGAATTTCCAGCGTCACTCAAGGAAAACTGGTATTGATTAACCAGGTTCCCTGCTAGCATTGACCTAACAGGCAACAAAATAAACAAAGAAACAGAAATTGAACTTCTTTAAACTACCCAAAAGATCTTTAAGCAAATCCGGAAACCCTAAGAGTAAAACGTCCCTAGTGGAGTCGCCAATTCTGTTGTGGGGTATTCTACCCTACGGACTAACAAACTAGGGCTTTAAACTTGTACGCAGATCATGACCCTTCAAGAATAACTTTTAACCTCCTACCCAAACCTATAACCCTTTTTCTCAGGCAAACACGGGAAGAATCAACTAACCTTTTTAACGACGGTTGAAGTAGATCCTCCGTTGAGCTTTTATCTCCTTGTTGCAGCTGCTCCTTCCACAAAGCTTCCTGCAATCAAGACAAAACTACGCATGCATGCTACTGATCTACTAGAGGGTTAGAGATAAAAACATAAATCAAATAACATAGATGAGACTCATGTATTCGGGACGGGAAAAGTATATTTTTCATTAATCTCAATATGAATCAACTTACAATGATTTTAGAGACCGACCACCGTTCCTCGATCCTGATCCTGGGCTCTTCCTCTTCTTTGTCCTCCAACTTCTTTGCTTGAATTTCTCCTAAAGCTTGAGGAAAGGCTAAAGTGTTGGGACAATAATGGACTTGGCAATTTGGCAGAGTTTCTTTGCTATGATTTTTCCTCCTCTGAATAGTACCCCTACCCCTCGTTTTATAGGCTAAAAGGAGCTAGGGTTTTTGGCGAACTCTTAGCCATGCATGGCTGGGATTTCCAGTTAAATGACAAAAATCTCTTCGTCCCGGCGGAAACTTTCTTGATTTTTTTCTTTGTTAGGTAAACGCGGGCTGTAGTGGGCCAGCCCGTGGTCCACCGCGTGCAGTAGAAGGCCAGCAAGCGGTCACCCACGCCCAGTATTAGGTTAGGGCACGGGTTTCTTGTTTTAAGTGGTTTTTTGAGGTTTTGTTCAGCATGGCTTTGGCTAGGAAGAGGCATGAGTTGGCCTAATGCCAGGTAAGCCTGTGTGGTGCATTTTAGGGTTATAACATATAGGGTGACAATGACCTTAGCAACCACTCAAGGTATAATCAAATAGGAAGTCAAAGAAAGTGTCAAGAAGATGCAAGCTAGGGTTACTGTCGAAACAGTCAACACCATTTTGCAGTAGGAGACAGAGGTAAAGGATAAGGACACAACAGAAAAAGAAAAGTTCAACAATTTCATGGAGAACCGGAATAATCCCTGAAGTGGCTCAAGATGAGCCACAAGTGAGTGTTGGGGGCCTGTTGGATAGGCATTTTGGATATGTTTTGGTTAAGTTTTGGGATCTTCGCCAGAATAATTCAAAGAATAAAAGGAAGTTAGAATATGGACCCGAGCATTTGAAGGGAGTGGACGCTGACGATTCAAAGCGTGTGGTAAGAGGAAATGCGATGGAGCATCACGAAAAAGGTAGAAAACAATTATAGACCATTGGGTTTTTGGGACATTTGGTAACGAGCTTATCCCTATTTCAATGTATAAATATGTAAAGGGTTAGGGTAGATAGGAGTTTTGACATATGAGAATATTTTAGTGTTTTTTGGAGTTAGTCAAGTTGTGGAAGAATCTAGGAGGTATGACTGAGGAGTGAGGCTCGCACTGCAACAAAACGACTAGGAAGTTTTGGGTAATGTTACTATTGCATCTTTTGTAGTGCAGTGCGCAACTATAAGAATATTATAAATGACTAATATAAGAATTCATTCGTTGTGGACGTATCCCAAATTGGGTGAACCACATTAAACTATTTTGTCGTGATGTGTTGTTTTTGCATGTTATGATGTTTATTGTTATTGTGCAATTTGATGAAATCTTAGTATTATGAATGTGTTATTCATATATGTTGTTATAATGTCACAGAATGGAGTAACTGGTAAACGAATGAATGCTAAGTGGGATAATGTCGCACATAGAATATATTGAGTGTTAAGTAATGGAAACTACACACATGAGTAAATGGTTAGTAAGGACAGGTTTAATGGCTCACTTCCCCTCATCATTGTAGAACCTTGGTTCCTATAGTGCCTCTAGATGCCTCTGGTGAGACTTTACTTTCTTGAATGTGATGTCTAAAGGGATGGTGTCTAATGGTTTTGTTAGTAAATTTATGATTAAACCTGAGACTTCCCACTACGCCCCAACATCCAACAACAATCTCATTCATTATAGGTCAAGTAAACTAACCTTACAATTTCCATCAGTCCCCTATTCATGAGGAGTTATACATACAAGGAAATTTTCATAAGGGTCTTAGCCCTCATATAAAAAACCATCCTTTGGGCCTAAGAATCCCTTAACAAGAATCTGCCATTTTTAATCGTTCAAATTCAAGTTCAAACATTAGTGCTTGTTAGCATAGTCCCACTCCTATAGGAATAGCTATCATAAAACAAAAATATTCTCCTTCTGTTGCAAATCAACATGTAACTTTTCTACTATAAGAAACTCCAAAACAAATTTTCAATCAAGGAGCTTCTTTAGATAATAGATAAACGTTTCCAACAAAGATGAATTATTTCTAATATGCTTGTCTTGGTCTTGTTACACTAGTCCCGGGACTGATTTATGGCCCATCCAGGCCTAGTGTTGTAGCTTTCTCTGATACTACTCTATGAGACACCCAACCCCCTAAGTACCTTTTTAAGGGATGGGATATCAAATATTTTATTTTCCTCAATCATATGAAAGCTTCCTCTAAAGGATACCATCATCTTCTTCTCATTAATATCTTTCCAACAAATACATCCATGCTCATAACTGAGCTCTAGATCAAAAGTTACAGCTTCCTAAATTTTCTCAAACCCTCATTGGTCCAAAACCACTCACTTCCAAGTGGCTTCCTATAACTTGCACCATCTGATGTAGCCTTGACATGGTGCATTTCATCTAGACCATCGAGCCCTCTGAATCAATGAATACCTCTAATATATCCAACGGTCCTCATAGCTGAGCAATCAATGACTACGATCACCTCTTAGAGTCTCTCTGTCAGAATTCCTTCGTTTTAGGCACTCAAACCACTCCGAAAAACTATGTCTGACCTCACATATTTTGATGGATATGACCTACATATCCAACGACCCTGATTACTTCAAAGTCATCAATTTGCATGACGGTTAACGACCCTTCTCCTTCTCTAGATACACTTAGCTTGTGTGCAACCTTGGAAGATCTACAACTGAGATTGAATCTTCTTTTCCACCTTGGTCACTACTCCCATAGTGTACCTCTCCCTTGACGTGACATGTGGCTCAATATCCACTTAAAAAATGGACCCATCATGACACACCACATCACCATAGGGTACAAAGTCTCGCACAACCAAAGATTGACATTTGTCCATTTCTTATAATCTGATTAAGATAATTAATTAATACTCTCTTAAAAATATTTCTCCTTAGTATTTATTTAGTTAATCCTCATTACGGATAATTAGTCCCCACAAACTAATTACCCCCCCCCCTTTAATTACATTTTTACTTATCCTAATAATTCATTTAAGTACCATTCTTGTAATGATTATCTTATAAGCCAATTAATTATATTATAACATAAATTGTATTATGTTCTAATAGAATTAATTAAACCATAATATAATTAGGCTTAGGCTTATGACTTCGCACCGAAATATTCATGTGTGTGTGTGTGCGTATATATATATATATATATATATATATTGAGCATTCTTAAGAGTCATACTCTGAACTCTTCGGAGTTGTACTCTGAACCCTTCGTAGTTGTGCTATGAACCCTTTAGATTCAACTCCGAAAAGGTCAACTCCTATAAGGTTTCAAAATTTGTGTTAAATTATTATTATATATATTACATATTATATCAACTCAGGCCCTCGCCCCAAGATCTTCGCACTTGAAATGCATGTTCCCCTCTCATTACTTCGACCACCAATCATGAAAGAGAAGATTTTAATATTATTAAATATACGTGGGACTTTATATTACTCAGGCTTTCAGACTTCAAACGTTCACTCCTCTCTCGTTACTCCGACAGCTTCGGACTTCATTCAAATGTTCCCTTCCATTACTCTGAATGGTCAATTCCGAAAGATCTTAATAAGAAAATTTAATATTATAATGTGTGCAAACTCCATTGGCTGTAGCACTCCAAATGTTTTCTCCTTTCTCTATATTCTGATGGAATTATTATTAACAAATATAAATGTTTATGCATTGAGAGATAGGGACAATATATTACATGGAAATTTAATAAATAAATAAATAAAATACCTTACCACAATTATCACAAGAGTGCAGAGCGGCCTTTGCATAGAATAATTCTAGGAAAATCTTAGCACAATGTAAAATTTTGCACAGGAGGAAAATATTTCAAGTTTTTCACTACTCACACACGAAGCTTAAATTTATGGTTGTAGTACAATTTTTTACAATCCTTATTATTCAAATAATAGAACATTTAAATGGTAAATTTAGAATTTACCAGTATTTACCAAACTTTACCATTTGTTCATGTTTGTCCATAAAACATAGAATTGCAAATTTACATTTATAAATTCATACAAATTATTTGTTTAAATTAGTTTCCATAATATTACATTTCTTGGAAATAAAATTCTCCATGGTAAAACTATGTTTTTACAAAAAATTACTAATCTCTTATTTACATGCATCTCCTTGATATTTTCAGGTAATAGTTACTGTTCCCAAATAATTCCCCTTTGGAAATCAAGTTTGTTGTTACTCCTCGTAAAATTCCTTTCTTACCAAAATACTAATGAAACTTAATAAATTAGAATGCATTCAATTTCTAATTTATTTCAAATTAGGAATTTGAGTTTTATTCCTCCTTCTTTGTTTATTATTTATTTTAAAAGTACTTTAGTTTTCCTCAACATTTGGCTTATTCTTTCAAGGACAAATAGAGGTATACACTTACCTCTAATCCTAGACAATTTCTCAAGCCACTAGATTAGCCAGGACTAGCTGACTAGTCTTCATGTTTATGTCAACAATTGTATTCCCTATTACCAGAATTGTTCTGGGAGTGATTTAGTGGCTTAATATTTACTAATAAGTTAGGGATTGGTTCACATAAACTACTATAAGTGACCATACAATACTTTTTACATACTTTTTGTGACAAACCATTACTAACATCTTCCTTTTTAAAACATAGTCAGATATAAAACCAACAACGGATCATGCTTTCTAACCTTATTTTAGATTTCACATCTAGTCAGACAATTAGAGTGACAATTTCCACCACTTGAATAGGCTAATAATTCCTTCAATTATCTAGCATATGAAATCCATAGTATTAAATAGACATGTCATGGAAATACAAGGCATAAAAAACACTTATCTGAACTTTAGAAATTGTTGGCAATTGTTGAAGGGTGTGTTAGCACTATGTAAATTGCTTGGATGAATAAGAAAATCACAAAGGTAACCACAAAACCACTTTAGAACTGAAACTATCCCTTTCATTTCAGAGAGGGATCTCTCTTGTCACTTGGTCTCTAAAAGATAGGTTTTCTTTTGAGGATCAGTGGCTAGATATTTTCTTGAAGGAAGAAATTTATGATTTTTTCTGGCAACAAGGGAATATATTGGGTAAAGGAGTAAACTTTGAAGCAAATGGAACTATCAGTGGCTGGTAGGTAGAACTATCAAGGAAGCAGAGGCTAGACATGTGATGATCTTTTAATTTTAAAAATTGTTTTTATATGATGGAAGAAGGAGCAAAACAAATAACAACATTTAGAGAACCAAATAAGATGAATTCTGATTGAGTTAATAAGAGATGACAATACTTAAATAACTTGAATCTAAAGAATCAATATCAGATGAATTTCAGACCATTAGTTTTCCAATCTAAGAATATAAGAAATGTGGATGAAAAGAGAAAGAAACAGGAAGTACATACATGAAAGAGAACACACACTTCAAATCACCACCACAAGAATATTTGGTATGAATAGTACTTGACTTGTGCACTAATATTTCATTTAACTTCGGAAAATTTACACAATGTTTAAGACAAATATCCTTTGTGCTTCTTCCAACCCCTTTTACATTCAAAATGATCAAATATATAAGCAAAATACATCCCTGAGATAAAGAAGCCAAACTTCACTACGATCCTTTGATTTTGGATCTGGTTACATCAAATAAGGAACAAACTCCAAACTTCTTGCTAAAAATAGAAGTTCGCTTTGACCATATTTAATGCATAACAATATCTTGGGAATAAAGATTCTCCAATATATTTTTGACTTTCAAACTGATGTGAATTATCTAGTACAGTTGGAGATGAATTTGAGGCTAATTTGAACGCTGAACAGGCTCCCTGACACATTTGCATAGCAATTTACTGCAACTCTTTGTGTAACTGTAACCTATAGTAGTTGTGTAGCGAGTTTACACAATGAATTTGTCTTCTTCAATAAACTTCATTCAGGTGGTGGATGCAAAATTTATGGAGGCCAAAAATGAGTGTTATATCATCCATCAAACATTATCCATTGTATTTTAATCATTTTTGTACTTATAGCACTTGTGTAGTGTGAGCTCGCTATGCAAGTTCTGTACAATGCTACTTTTCCAAAAAAAAATTCAAAACAGATTAACCCTTAATTTATCAAAAGGAAAAACTATGAAAACATGAAATCTATTTCAACCACCTCTGTAAGTAGGTCTAAATTTCCCTTGGCTTCATCATCAAATTTTATCCTTAGTTTCATAGACCTATTTGCTTTTCTTAATGACGCATTCTGTATTTTTAGGTTTCTCACTTGCCTAGACAAAAGTGCATATATTCTCAACTTTGATTGGGAAGTTGAGAGAGTTTCATAGGCGTTCTTGATGGTTGGTCCACATTCCTGAAAGTGTTTCTTAAACTTTGGTTATGTTATTTTGTTCTCTTCCCTAAGATGGATAATTAGATTGTGTGCTTCCCTTAATTGATTGTTGAGCTACTTGACAATTTTCTCACCCTCTCCAAGTGAAGTATGGTTCTTTTCAATTGATACAGGCTCCTCGTGTGCATGTGTTTCCTCTACAGGCTTGTATTATAAACTTATCTTTCTAGTTGAGGATCTTGTTAAAGGGGTTGTAGGTTTAGTAAACTCCACTATTCTAGGACTTTTCCTAATTTATTTCCCTTTACAACCTTCTAGAACCTTTGAAGTTGATTCCTTCTTTAAACCTATTTCATCCTGTGGTGTTTAAATATTAGAAACCCTTTCAGCCAGTTTCCTCTTCATATCCATGTTTTCATAATAAGACTAAGCTATGACATGTTGAGCTTCTTTAAGTTGATCTTGTAACTCTCTCATTATTTTGTCTTTCTCTCCTTACTACACCTAATCTTTATCCACTTCTTGAACTATGTGTTCAACAAATTGTGTATGTAGGGTAGGCATAGGTAATCTTTTGGCATTTGACCTTGTGATTGGACTACTCAATTTTGGGTGTTTCATCCACCTCATCAACAAAGTGCAGCTTTGTACCTTTCTTCTTAGCTTGTTGGGTTGCTGAAGAATCTTAAATTTCCTGTCCTTTCCCTATGCCATGTTCTGCATACCTTTTCTCTTTCCCATTTGAATATTTAGAAGACACTTTCTCAATATATGAGGGGGTGTTTCCTTTGGGGTCTAAAGGAATGTTTGTTGAAGCTAAGAAAGAGTCCCAATCTCTATTCAATTTCTTGATTTATTCCAACACTAGTAACTTTACCAGAGAGAAATGAAACAAACTGGTTTTAAGCTTATCATCCCTAGCCTGTACTATGTTCGACATTTTACCTAAGCTTATGTATAGGTAAAAAGGTAAATTTAAAAGATTATTTCTTGTGAAATGCATTAAAAGCATTATATGATATTGGTATACTCTATCAAACCTACCCTCACAAGTGAAGTATCATTGAACCACACTTAACAACTTTGCATAATGATCCAATATGCATCTCTTGGAATAGTAGCACCAAAATTCTAGGTTTTGTACTTTGGTTTCAAGAAATCAATGTAGAAAGATGGATCAAGAGGCATAAATTTAAACCATTTCTCCCCTTGAACTGGAATCTCAGTTGCAGTGGCTATTGTCTCCTCTGATACCTAGAAACTAATATCAACAATCTTCGTCTGGACACCATTGAAGTTGAGGGAAAATTCCTTCATTAACTGCACATTGAACCCTTGAATATTTTTGCAAAAACTCATGCACCCATCTTGTTCAAAGGAAACCCTAAATGTTGGAACAAATTTTACCAATTTTAAGATTTATGGCTCACATCTCAACACATTGCCTCCTTTATTGTATTTGTTTTTCTCTTGATTTTCCATGCTACAAATGTAGGACAAAAACACTGATACTAGTAAGGACAAGGAATTTCAATGGCTAAATATCTAGCAAGGAACTTTACACAGTGGAAAATAAGGTTAGGGATTTACTCAATTGTATAAAAAGAATCAACAATATGATAAGCAAGTATTTAGATCTCATGCATATAAGCACAGTATGTTAATCAGGCATAAAATAGAAGCCCTCGGTCTTTGGCACAACAGAATTTTGAGAAACAAAGGATGCGTATTGTGTGATCACTGTGTGAAATTTGCATAGAGAGCATACAGGGCTTGTATAATGAGTTGGAAAAAGTTTGTGTAGCAGCTAGACAGAGTTTGCGTAGCAGGTGGATTCTTTTGAATTTGCTGAGGGAAAGGAGTCTAATCAATGGCAGAGAGTCATTTGCATGAAAAATGGGAGGGGAGAGATATTCATATGTCGAGCAAACTCGATTTGAAGTGTGATTAGACAGTTTAGGATGACATGATTTTTTGGGTAGCACCAAGCAATTACATATTGAATTTACACAATGTGTGCACTTTTTTGCAAGCCAAGTATAAAACTAATTTGGAAATATAGCACATATGAAATGATGGCCTTTGATGACTCTCTACTTCTCATAATGTGTCATTATGTTCCATGAAATCCCTTTCAAAAACCTTTCTCCTAGACTTTATGACTTGACTCTTTTTGACATACCACTTTAGAGTTTACAACAACAGTCTTAGACCAATGACCAAAATGCCTTGAAACATTTCATGGGACAAAAATCTTTGAAAACATACACACTCAATTACTCAATTAAGAATGCATTGGTCTTCCCAAGGCCAAAGAATGACTTTTAAAACTCTTGAAAAATATATAACCCTACCTTGAAAATCATGACACTAACACGGTGTACCATTTTCCACCCAACCATAGGCACAACTACTCTTGGTGTTTTCTCTGTTGTCCACCCCCTAGCCAAAGTATGATTCCATGAGAGGAAATTCTCTCTACTCGGCAAGAGAGAAAATATGAAGGCCACTCTCCTTCACCTACACGAAATAAACAAACCAAGTCTTCAATCCACCAGGCAAGGGGGTTGATCTTGCCACAAAGATCTTCAACAACTATAATATACAACACAAGGGAGGACTTTCACTTCCCAACATTCCCTCAATGCCTTCCCCTGTTAGTTCCTTCATGATTTCTTATCCAATCACTAACATTTCTTGGACTCATTTATCATCCTGATTTGAAGACGATTGTCAATCATTCCTACAGCCAGAAAACATATTTATTCTCTTCTCTCTATTTTCTCGTAACCATAGAAGTTTCCCACACTCCTCTCACTTATATTTGGTCCCCATACTCAACTTTGTGTATTCCCTCTCTTCTTCCCATGATTTTCCTCTTTTTATTTCCTTCTACAACAAGATTTCGTGGGTCAAATCCCCCAATTCATGGGCCAAATAATAAACTTATAGATGGGTATTATGCCCATGCTCTCATTTATTTATGAGGAGGACCAACCAACCACCAATTTTACTGGCAATTAAATCCTATTAAAAAGAGTATTGTTCTGGGTGTGAGTATTTTTAAATCCAGCAGAGTACTACCTGGCAGGGGTTATGTTAAGCTCTACTATTGGCTCATTACCCCTTAATTGGGGCATATTAGATTAGTAATGTTATTTATTACCCCTTAATTGGGTCATATTAGATTAGTAATGTTATTTTATTTATGTCATCCTTAGGCCATTAGTTGTAATTATACCTCCTAGTCTTCTATATATACCAAGGAGACATTTTCATTTTGAATCATCTTGTACTTGAACATTTAAGTGGGGTAAAAGGAGGTTTCCCCCTCAAAGAGGCTTATTATCTGAAATTATCTATTTTTCAAGGTGTTGATTACTTTTCCTGATGTTTTTCTATGCTATATTGATGTTTGGTTCTTAACATATGGTATCAGAGCTCAAGGTATTGGGGTTTCGCTACTACATATGAGACACTGTGGAATTTTCGCTATAAATTTTTTTCTACAACATTTCAGAAGGAACGGCTTGGAGGATATTTAGAATACGGATCAAGGTACGTTGGGTTAAAAATTCAGCTCCTGAGGCCTTAGACTTTCATAGATACAGCCTGTACAAGATAGGGTTCTGGAATCATCCTGAAATGAGTCATTGCATAATTTTCGCTATAAACTTTTTTATGTAATGTTTCAGACCCTAAAATCCAGAGGACATTTACAGAAATTAGTAATGTATCTGTGGTAAAAATTTCAGCTTTTGGGTCATCTTAAACTTGTAGATACACCCTGTGTAAGATAGGGTATCTGACTAGTCCTATTGACTAGTCTCAAGGAGGTGTTCCAGTTAAAACAATAATAACTTATTCCTAGAGTATCCAAATTGTGTGGGACTATTTTCATTGGATCATGGACAGTCTGTAGTATTTTGGGTGTGAGTTTCAGAATTTTATATCAATTATTTTGTGCGGGGCACACTATACAAGTGAGATCTTCGGGAAAGGCCAAAAATCGGCAAGTTGTGGGGAAGTTATCGTAAATTCCACTTGGCACATCCAATTGTGATCAGACCTATGGCATTGCAGAGAAGAAATATCAGAGAAATACATAAGAGAAAGTTTCATACCCAGAAGGGCCAAAAAATGGGAGATACAACAGAAGAAATATTGTCTAGCAGAACCACCTCAAAATCAAGGTTCAAAAGTGATACTTGGCCAACATGCCACCCAAAAA
>ML832637.1:15214-28162 GCA_009831015.1 Picea engelmannii
TATATACCAAGGAGACATTTTCATTTTGAATCATCTGGTACTTGAACATTTAAGTGGGGTAAAAGGAGGTTTCCCCCTCGAAGAGGCTTATTATCTGAAATTATCTCTTTTTCAAGGCGTTGAGTACTTTTCCTGAGGTTTTTTTATGCTATATTGATGTTTGGTTCTTAACAAGGAGGATGTACTTCGTCATGTGAGGGAATTATCGACTTGCCAGCAGAACAAGTCAGTGTTTACACATCCTGCAAGATTACTTCAGCCATTTTCGATCCCAGAGCAGAAGTGGGATAACATTTCTATGGAATTCATTACATGGTTGCCTAAGGTACATGGCATGGATTGTATCTAGATGGTAGAGGACATATTGAATAAATATTCCCAATTCTTTGCCATTCCTTCAGAGTACAACACATCTCGGGTAGCCGATCTATTCTTCAGGGAGGTGTTCAGACTACATGGTCTTCCAAGGAACATAGTCAGTGACCGGGATAGCAGGTTTCTTAGCGCGTTTTGGCAAGAGATATTCAGGTTATTTGGAACAAAATTGAATCCTAGTACTAGCTATCACCCCCAGACAAACAAACAGACGAGATAATAAACAAACATATTGAGGGGTACTTGAAGAACTATGTGCCAGGGAAAAAATAGGCATGGATAAAGTGGTTTCATCTTAGAGAGCATTGTTACAATACCATTCATCACATGCCCATCGGGATTATCCCATTTAGGGAATTGTATGGATATGATTTCTCATATTTTGTGGATTTGGTGTTTGGGGAAAGCAAAGCTCCCAAGGCCAAAGATTGGTTGTAGGAAAACCATGACATCTTGAGAGTCCTAAAGGAGAATTTGTAGACTACTCAGAATGAACAAAAGATGTATGCAGATAGGCACAAGGTAGAATGCAGCTTCGAGGTTGGGGACCTGGTATTTCTTAGGTTGCATCCATACAAACAATCGTCGTTGAAGAATATTGGTGCAAAGAAGTTGAATCCTCACTTTTATGGACTTTACAGAGTGTTTAGGAGAGTTTTGGAGGTAGCATACGAGATGGAGCTACCAGAGGGTAGCAGGATCCACAACACCTTCCATGTATCCTGCCTCAAGAAGGCATTGGGACAACAAGTCACTGCTTCAGTGGATATTCTTCCACTAGATGAGGAAGGGAAGTTGGTTTTGGCTCCATAGAGGATTGTTAATGTCAGGTCGCATAGATTGAGAAGTAGAGTCATTCGAGAGTACTTGGTCGTATGCAGAGGATTACCAACAGAGGATGCCACTTGGGAAGGATAACAAATCTTACAACACTCTGATCTGGAGTTGCTTGAGGAAAATCAATCTTGGGAAGGGAGGACCGTAATGTCCCCTTCCAATTGATCATGACAGGGGATGACTTAATAGCCTATATGACTCCCATAGGCTATAGTCAACATGGACAAGGGGGTCAAGAAGGTTTATTTGGTGTCACTAGGTTAAAATACCGACAAATCCTAAAGTGACATTAAATAAAAATAAATAATTATATTTAAATGAAATTGGAGGGAAAATAAAGTGAGGGTTTGATTTGGTAAAAAATGGGAAAGATCTAGAAGGCATGGATAAAGAATAAATAGAGGGGTAACCCTCCTCTTTGGCATTATGATTTGATCTCTCATTTTGGAGTGCTCTTGAAGCCATTCTTTCATTGGGGTTTAGCAAAACCCTTCCACTACTGTAGTTTAGTTTCAGTGGTGCAATATCCACCCTATCTAGACAAGAGGGGAGTCCACCTAGGATTTCCATTGGAGCTTGATTTGGAGATTCATGTTCATTTAGAGGTTGCATAGAAAGTTTGCAAAGATTTTCCAAAAGAGGATGATTCATAATTTCATAGGTGACAAGAGGGTTTCAGAAAAACTGGGGCTAGGGCATCCCCACAGGTTGAGTACGGGGCGTTCCGCGAGGCCTTGCTAGACATCTATGCAGCTACCTTGTAGCCATTTGACTTGTGTGTTCAAGAGTATTATGCATCTATTATTATAGCCATTATATATCATTGTATTGTTGTGTTGGGGGTTTCCATCCATAATAAGATTCCATGGTTATATGCTCTATTTTATGTGTAATGGATGCATGTAATATGTTCGATAATATTCCTATGTGAGCAAATTGATTGAAATAAGTTAATAGCACCATTAATACCAAGTGTTTGACATATTTACACAAGGAGAAATAACATTTTTTGGATCTAAAAAATACTATTCCCACATAACCTAGTTGGGGACGTTACACATATAATCATGCATGGGAAACCGATGAAGAATTCACCACCATTGATGGGTGGTAACCAGGGTAAATCATCGACCTTTATTATGAAGCCTAACCCTGAGGGAATAAAGAGAGTTGAACTCATGACCTCCTCTACTTCAAGGGAATAAATATCAAATTTGGCTCATGACCACTTGAGTTGACCCCAAGGGATTTAAATTTGAAGGACACAGGGATGGGATTTGATACACTTATGTGTGCATGGGTCATGAGATAATTTACTATAATTTATTTGGGTGCAACCACACGTTCGACCACTACCTCAAGGCAACTCCATGGCTCCAGGAAAATCCCTCATAGAAAATGAACCTTACCCACTCGTGAAAAAATCCTTGTTCTCACCAATGGATCCAACCCCTTTAGACTTTAAATTTGAAGAACATGGGGTTGTTGTTTGATATAGTTATATGTGCATGAGTCACAAGATCATTTAATATAATCTCTTTGGGTGCAACCACATATTTGACCATTACCTCAAGGTGAACTTGTGGCCAAAAGAAAATCTCTCGTGGGAATTGAACCTTGCCCACTAGTGAAAAAAATGAAGATCTCACTTATAGGAAATTGTTGTTTGTGTCAATCCATAAGGTGAATTGGTCCAAGTAGAAAAATCCATGCTACTTGACCTTTTTGTAAAATTTCTCAATATTATTACCCATTTCTACAACTATTGAATGTTTACAAATATTTCAAATCTCAATTGTATGTACATATACCATGCTAACTTTTACAAAGTGTGCAATTGCAAATAAACCATTCACAAAGGCCTTTGTGGTCTCTTACCATTCACTATCTGGGTTATGCTTTCAACATTGAAGCCTAAGACGATTGGACTTACTTTCTTTCCTTTCCTCACCCCCTTTTGTTGAAGCATATAAATCATTGCCACTATAAGGAAGACACAACTTAGCAGACATTTTTAGTGTTACAAGATTGGGAGATTTTTTCAAAAAAACCTTTTCTAAAACCTCTATTATTGATAATAAAGGTTTTAGCAGATGTTCATGACTATAACTAAAAATTCAGGGTGGCCAAAGGCCATAATGAAGTTTTTTTCCGTTGCACTTAAAACATTAAGGTGCACCTCTGGACAAATATTTAGTATGCACCGATGTCTATTATATACATTGAAATCATCGATTCATCTTATATACATTAGAAGCATTGATGCATATAATATATTTTGGAAGCACCAATGCATATTACATATTATTGAGCATCGTTGAATATATATCTTTGTGCACTATAAAGTATTGGTAATTGGTACAATAACAATGATGACGATCACAGAAATATAACATAAGGGAATGATGTTGTTATTTTAGTTGGAAGCACCGATGCTTTTACTACAATAACAAACATTGGTGCACTTTTACATGTATACCATATCGATGCATAACAACCATTTAAATCACAATAGTGCATAAATAGCTATGAAATGCATCATTAAGTTCAAATGAATATAAAGGACCGATACATTTTAGTGTTGAATTTCTTCACGATGTGGGTATGAAAATGTATCTTCTTTTTTAAAAATAGAAATGATAAGTGTTAGCACTCTGTAAATTGCCTTGGTTGAGGAGTCAAATCACAAAGGTAACCACAAAGCAACTTGAGGTTGGAAGCTAGCCCTTCCAACCCAAAAGGGGCTCTCTTTCTCTTCAAATCAATCACTGGAAGCATTGATTTGGTTTTATGCTCAAAGGCTAGATCTATAATTTTGAAATGAATTTAATGAGTTGGTGGCAATGTGGACAAAAATTTCATTGGGCAATGGAGTCACAAAAAAGTTAGAAATCAATGAAGGTTTACTAGATACTTGGTAGATTGAAAAATGACTTATCATAGGCAAGATAGAGAGCACTGATTTAGGCCAATTAGATGTAGTTGTATATAGAAGATCACAGAGAAAACAAATAACCCCTTAGGGCATCTAACAAGGATGAATCCCAAGGTGATTATGGTAGAAGGAAAAATGAAATTACATGCAACAAAGCATCAACTACAAATGAATTCTGATACATATAATTCAGATTAACACAAAGAAGAATCCATATAACATAGATGCATTTAAACTGGAAGAAAAAACTGTAAGATCACATGAATAAAGTAATAAAATCACATGTATATCTGGAGTCAAATCTCAAGGACTTATGATCCAATAATTTCATTAATATAAGAGAGAAATTACAAAAAGTATTCAATAGTCTCTTCCTTACACACTTTCCAACCTCTAGCTCTCATAGCTTCATGAAATATATACAAAACTATCTTCTTATGCTGCCAAATTCCAATTCAACTATCATCCTAGGATAATGCTAAGAATCATACATATTCAACAACAAAATCTTCAACAAACTGCTAAGAAAAAGAAGTCAACTTGGACTCATTAATTACACCATAATAACTCAATCAAAACCAATCTTTAAGTCCCTAAAATAATGATCTTCGACCTTGATACTTGTTGGAGGCGAGATGGCACATGTGATGACTTTATTCTTCCATTTGGAAGCAAATTGGCTGCTCTCTCACCATTGCGCAGCAAGTCCGCTGCGCAACAGTAACCTACAACAAAAACGCAACAGATTGCGCAATAGACTGGGGAGATAGAGGTCAAATATGACATCATATATCCTAAATAAAAATATATTTTTCAAAATCGACAAAGGTTTTCGTAGATAAAACTGTTATTGAGAAAAACCTCTCTCATTTTTCTAAAATTCCTCTCCATATTCTCAGGATCTGTGCCCAAAGATAATGACTAAAACATGAAATCATTAAATATTGAAATATGGAAAAATAGGTTGTAAAGATCCATTCAGATCTCCCAAACCATGACACCTGTGAAGAAACAAAGAGACGATTTTGTTATCTGGTCCGTGCTTGATAAAAAATCTTTTAGTTTTGAAAAATTTGTTTCTAGTTGGTCAGAAAACGAGTTTGAAGTTGACCACTAAAACGATGAAAAACGCAACATCCCCTGTAGACTGTGCACAACAGATTGCAAATCGAGGGGTCTATTTGGCATTTTGACAATTTCTTTGACTCTTGTTGATATGGGATGGTGTGTTGATGATGAAAAGAATATTGTTAAATTCTTGGAAACCTATGCCAACCCCTTGCAAATATGACTTTATTCATTGCTCTCCAAAACCCTAATTTACTCAAAAATTCAAGATGGAGGTATCACTATCAAACAAGCTGAAGACATTGCCCTCATTGATGAAAAATGATGATACTCATAAAATTATTCAACTAGTTGAAAGTTACAAACCATAACCATATGCTGACCCTCCCTTCCACTTTTCAAAACTGACCAAGACAGTTGCGCAACTAACCTTGATGCACAACTGCAAAATTTTCTTTTTGGCTACTCATAACTTCTCTAAAGGGTTCAAAATTCTTTGTGTGAGTAAAATATGATATAACCACTGACCAACACTCTTGCTTGATAAAAAAAACACAGTGTGCAATGTATTTGCAAAGTTCAATGGTTATGGCTCCTTGATGACTAGAATTAGGGTTTCAATGTCTTTAGTGTCACCTTAAAAGCATGCCATGGTCTTTGTGGGATAAAGGCATGATTTTGACCCTTCTACACACATTGGACTCAAATGAAACTAAATCAACCTAATATAGGTCACTAACAATAAGAATAATAATAAAATTCAATGAATCATTTGGAAAATCAAATATTTTTTATAATAATATTTATTTTTATTTTTTAATTGATGTATTTGGATATAATCACCGCATTAAAATATTGTAAACAAATATGCTAGACGATTACATCTCTATTCATTATAATAATGCAAATCTTCCATATATTTAATCAATACTGTAACATTTTACAACACTGGAGACTGCAATAGAGTGAGAAACTCATTTATTATATATGAATAAGGGAGCCTTCTTCATACTAAATGGAACACCATAAAGGTCCACGATAATCAAATGTAAATAAATAATCGTGACTACTATTGGTAACCCATTGTCATACCAATTAGAGTAATATGTTCACAATAAACAAATCCTTTGATTTTTACAAACAATATTCCAAAATAAAAACTTGTAACATTCAATGATATTGATCATCATTAATCGCTCGAATTACTACCATTGCTTGAGTTACTTACATGTCTCATTTATTCACCACTTTCAAGGGATATTGTACTTGGGTTATTTGCAATGTCTTGTTGGTTAGCTTGATTTTGTTTCTCCTCTTCATGTTTCATCTACAAACATAAATATAAAGTGTAATGAGTATATCTACATTTATAGTATAATATATGTGATTTTTCAATTGGGTATAGATAGGGTGGTTATGCGAAGGAGTGGTATTCTCTCCACTCAAGTTCAATTCTCGTAAGTGTCAGGTTGAGCTCTTAATGAGTATATTGTTGTAACGACCTTGAGCCCTATGTTTACAAAGCCTCAACCTTCTGTAGAATCAAGTTTATCTTGGGTACCATCATTGAAATGAGGGGAATTGCCCAATAAGTTTCCGTGGGATATGTACTTCATGGAAAAAAAAACTATAGTATATGTGATTATATAAATAAAAAATATTACCATAACAATGAGTGATTCATAAACAATACATAATATTTCGAAGCCATTCCTCATGTCATCCCTCAACATATATTTTGGTGGTTCCACTCCATACTTTGTTTCTTGTGAGTTTTATATGACATGATAAAGCATATATATAGGGTTTATTGGTTCCATTAATTATAAAACAAGGGAATTAAAACAACACAGACACTTACAAATTGTTCAATTAGCCCTTGATACTCCAACATTATATTCACAACCCATACACAATCCAATGTCAATCAAATGTTTAAATGGCTCTTCTGTTAAATTCAACAATCGGTAAAATACATCCATGGATGATTGTAAATTAATTAAAATATAAACATCACAACAAATACGAAATGAAACAAACCATATGGTTCACTTCATGAAATCATCATTCATAAATAGGAAACTCCACAATATCCATTAAATAAATCGTATTTATTATTATGAATATTATTATATGAGGATGATGAAATAAATATAATGGGCATGTGTCTAAATACACGTACGGGTGATAAGTCTTGTCCTTTGGGAAATGCATGACTTATTATTATTACAATATAGTAAACATTTATTTTTATTTTTTATTTTTTTTATGGGGCGACAGGTGTGGGTTGGATTATCCTTAATCTCGAAGGAAATGCAATGTTTCATTATGCTTGGGGACTAAGTACTACAACAAATAATATAGCAGAAGCTTATGCTCTTTATGCAGGGTTAAAATTGGTGAAAGAGCGCAATATCTCTCAACTCTTAGTATTCAAAGACTCAATGTTAATTGTCAGGGTAGTTCTCAACAGAAACTACATAGAGAACAATCTTCTGAGTGGCATCCTCCATCAAATCACCACCCCAATTGAAAAATTTGATGAAATCAACCTCTTTCATATCAAAAAAGTCTTAAACCCACATGTTGACCTTTGGGAAAAAGAGGGTTCTAGGATGACACAATGATAAATTAATTTAAATAATGCAAAGGGTTTTCCCCATCCCCTAACCCCTCCCTCATGATGCGACATGACCACATCCTCCCTCGCTCCAGCTATATTACCCTCGTACTCTAGGATACCTTCAAATGTGTGAAAGATGGTGGAGTGTGTGCGAGGTTTAATGGAGTCAGTGTGAGGTTCCCCCCGAATCGAGTTATTTGGTCTCTTTAAGCGGCTTACAGAGCCGAGGTATGGCACTTATGACTATGTTTTGAAATTTGTATGTTCCTGGTTCATAAGGCTTAATTATGTGGAAGGTTCAGAGTATCGCTCCGTGGGAGAGAAGATGGTTCCGCCAACTCTATTTATTGCCAACCTTTGCTTCATGGGATAGGAATTTGGGGCTTCTTGCAAGGGCTCCCTTCAGCTTCTCCCCTTTCCTTCTTTGACAGACTTACAGGTCTATTTATACTCTTTATTTAATGTCAAAACATTATGGTGTTGTTATTTTAATTCTCTTCATACTCTGCTCTCCTTGTATTATTTTCACTTTTGACTGGAGTAGTTTCGGGGTTAGTGATCAAGGATTCCCTATGGAGCCCTCAACCAGTGACCTTAGGAAAATCCTCAAGGGCCATAAAGAGTTTGGCCAAGAAAAAAATACAACCCTTCAAAAAGTAATGGCTAAGCTCAGAGATTTTGAAGAAATGATGGCGAGACTCCCTCGCCGAGTGGAGGAAAAGTTTGGGGAATTTGAGGCTGCCCTCTCTACTCTAGCTCATTGAATGGATGAAATAGAATCTTCCTTCCATCAATTTAGAGCATCAGGGCCTCTTCAACGCTTAGCTTTTGATTCATTCAACCCTGGTAGACCCTTTCTCCCGGATGCAACTGTTGAGAACAACTCAAGGGATTTTGATCGAGGAACTGCACCAATGGATATTGTAGATGGGCATGTTCAACTCTCACGGGCCTCAGACATCCAGGACTCTGCTTCAAATATGTAGTTCATGTTTTTTAAATTTTGGTAATGCCTTGGGAAATTTTGTAAGGATATTATCAGTCTGGAAAATCATAGGAATAGCCCATCAAGGATGTTAAATTATGTTATTACTGTTTCTATTTTAGCTACTCAAACTATTTGACTATATGCCCTATTATATATAATTTTTGATGTTTTTGCTTCGATGCAACCCTTTTAATATACATCAATTCAGTTTGTGTTAAAAATATATATATAATAAACAATTTTTTTCAAGTAATATATTCTAGGGTAAATTGCTTTAGCACTTCCCCTCATTTCAAGGACGATGCCTAGGTTCTTCAGAGCACAAGGCTAGGTCAACAATGATAGATCATATATAGTTCATCAACAATTGGATCATTAAGAGAAAACATGTCATGAAGTGGGATTTGAACCCAGGTGGGCGGGGTAACAAAATTTCCTCACAACCACTCGAGCTACACCCAATTGACAACAATACACTAAATATGAAATATTGACCCGTGACTATAAAAAAATGTTTATACATTATTGCATTAGTGGTAGATACCCTAGGTATATTACAAGTACCCCCCCTTAAAATGATTTGTCCTCAAAGCATAAGTATATAACACTTCTCTTGATAGAATGATCCTTCTTCTCATAACTTATGCCCATTTGATAAGGTTATGGACACGAGGCAATATGATTTTCAAATCCTGGGAATATATTGTCACATTGAAAAAGGATCAAACCATACTAAATGGGTTGTTTCTAAAACTCTCTAATGATAAGGTTCTTGATTCGGTCTTCTTTGTTGTTTACTTTAAGTTGTATTGATTTTTGGATGCTTCAATATGTAAAAACAATGTTGACATTGGTACATTGATTCTTACATGCTACGATTTCTATAATTTGGGTGTCGATATGCTACCCTGATAATTTGATCCTTCTTAATCATTGGTTTAATTTTTTCATGATTTATCAACGTCGACATGTTAATATTTTTTTTTTTGTATTCACTAGTGTGTCAATAACTTCATTAGTAGTGATCAATGGACCTTCAATCATCACCAAGTTTGTAGATCTTGACTTGCCATTGAATTGTTTCTTGAACTCAATTTATGGATGGCCTTTGATTGGTAAAACTTCATTAGTAATGACACTTTGATTTTTAGTTTTGTTTGATTATGTTAAGCTCTCTTTATCTTTAGTTTCAACTTCTGAAAAATTCCTTGATTCACTTGCATCAATGGTGTCTCTTTGTCTACTTTCAAGATTGATGCATCCTTACATTTTAATTATTTTAACTCCATAAGCAAGGTTTGACTATGATTCTTCAAATGATTGATTTCCTTGTCTTTATCTGACAAGCTTATGTTAATTTTTTTCTTGGCATTCTGCTTCTCTCATGATTCTTGGTTACACTAAGTTTTACATCTTGTTGAATCGATGCTTAATCCTTTCGATTGTAAGTCATAATTTTTTTTCTCTAATGTTGATAGTTGAAATCATCTTCATGAATACGAAACCCCGCCATATCCATTAAATAAATAATTATTATTTATTATTATGAATATTATTATATGAGGACAATGAAATGAATATAATGAGAATGTATCTAAATACACATAGGGGTGACAATTCATGTCCTTTCAAAAATGCATGGATTGTCATTATTGCAATATAGTAAATATTTCTTTTTCAAGGTAATATATCCTAAGGGAAATTTCTTGGGCACTTCCCCTCATTTCGAGGATGGTACCTAGGTTAAACCCTAGATTCTTCAGGGCACAAGGTTGGGTCAACAACAATAGATCATATATATCTCATAACCGATCAACTCACTAATAGAAAACATGTCACAAAGTGGGATTTGAATGGATGAGGAGGTAACAAATTTTCCTCACAACCACTTGAGCTACACCCAATTGACAACAATATAGTAAATATACAATATTAACATATGACTATAATAAATTTTTATACAATATTACATTAGTGGTAATATACCCTAGGTGTATTACAAGTCTCCCCCTTAAAGCACTTTGTCCTCAAAGTATAGGCGGAGAATACTTCTCTCGTTAGAATGATCCATATTCTCATAACTTATGAAAAAGTTGTGGACATGAGGTGATATGATTTTTGAAGCCTTGAAATATATTGTTGCATTGAAAAAGGATTAATCCATCCTAAATGGGTTCTTTTTATAACTGTGTAAAGATCCAAATGCTTAAAATATAAGAAGAAGCCATAAATACACACCATGTACAACAATGTGAGCATGGAACACAACTCCAAGATAGAAAAGTTACACAATAACTCCTTAAATGATATGAGAACCTTCTCCAAATAACCAAATAACTTTATACATCACAATTCATTTCTACAATAATGCATACATGATCTCTATATATACCCATTCACACCTAGGCATGAGGCACCTTTACTATTAGGCAGACCCTATTACATATATATTTACACATTACATGTACATTTAGCCCCATATATGCCCCCCCTTGGGGTCATATAATATACATTTAACCCTATATATTCCCCCTTTGGGTCATAACAAACTCTCTGATGATAAGGTTCTTGATTTAATCTTCTTCATTGTATTGATTTTTGGACAATTCAATATGTAAGAATAATGTTGACCTTGGTACATTGATTCTTACGTGATTTGATTTCTACAGTTTGGATGTCAATGTGCTACCTTGATAGGTTGATCCTTATTAATCCTTGATTTAATCTTTTCATGATTTATTGGTGGACCATCATGTTAATATTTGTTTTTTGTTTTGTATTCAATGTGTGTCAAAAACTTCATCAGTAGTGATCGATGGACCTTCAATGATCACTAGCCTATAGATGTTGACTTGTCATTCAATGTTTCTAAACTCAATTTATGGATGGTCTTTGACTCATAAAACTTCATTAGTAACAACACTTTGATTTTTAGTTTTGCTCCATTATGTTAAGGTCTCTTTATCTTTAGTTTCAACTTCTTAAAACTTCATTGATTCACTTGCATCAATGCATATTTCTTTGTCTACTTTAAAGATTGATACATCCTTGCATTTTATTTTATTTTAATTTATCAAGCAAGGTTTTTGACAAGATTATGTCACTGCTTTGAGATTTTTGTGGTGGAAATAGTTATTAGAACTGTTTGGGAAATCCACAGTATCCATTTTATATCTGTCAATGTTTCGAATCACAAATCAGATCCATCATCAAGATATAGAGTCCAAAGGAGAAGAAGACAACCTAGCTAATAACTACATAAACACAAGAGAACCCTAGAAAACTAAGATATTGACTACAAAACAAAATAAGAAAAAAAATTAAAAGAATTACCATTAATATTTTATAATTAATGTTCACAAGTCAAATAATAATAATAATAATAATAATAAAACCATTTATAACTAATATTAATGGTAATTAATAATAATAATAATAATAATAATATTAAAAAAAAGAATTAGAGATTAAACCAAAAGATAAATATTACAATAAATTTTATTATAATAATAAAATTACATAATTAAGTTTATAATTAATATAAAAATTACATAAAGCATATAAATATTAATAATGAGAATCAATATTAATCTTATAAGTGATAATCATTAATATCAATCTTTATTATTAATATTCATACATTCATTGAAGTAAAAAAAAACATTAAGAAATAAAATTGAAATTAAAAATAAAATTAAAAAATTAAAAAAAAATAAGATAAGCTTTATAGATAAAATTAATAAGAGATAATATAATAATAAGAAAACTACAAATATAATAGTTCATATTAACAATAATCTTTATTTTTAATAACAATATGGATATAAACCAAAAAAATAAAAAAAATATTAATAATAAGTATTAATACTCATCTTATAAAGATGAATATTATTAATAAGTATTAATACGCATCTTATAAAGATGAATATTAGTAATAAGTATTAATACTCATCTTATAAGTTTTACTATTTATATGAGCTTTTAAAATTACCCTATGTCCATTGATTAAGTATAATTTGATTATTAATAATAACTAATATTACTAATAAGTATTACTATTCATATAAACAAAAAAAAATGAATATTAATTATAAGTATTAATACTCATCTTATAGATGAATA
>ML832637.1:33369-43401 GCA_009831015.1 Picea engelmannii
CACAAATAGGTATCCATTGTTTGACGAAACAAACTATGCATTCTATAGTATAAGGATATATACTTATCTAATGGTTCTTGGGTTTGATATATGGCAATCCATCGTGACTGGGTATACATCCCCCAAAACTCCACTAACAGATAATGTCAAGAAGAAGGCTAGTGAACATAATGCAAAAGCCATGAATGTTATATTTTGTGGTCTATCAGAATAAAAAAATTTCAAGGTGATGCATTGTGAATCATAAAAATATATTTGGGACAAACTTCAAAACATCTATTAAGGCGATGACAAGGTGAAGAAGGCAAAGCTCCAAACTCTTAGAAGACAGTTTGAGAGTTTGAAAATGAAAGACGAAGAAAATGTTGTAGACTATTTCCTTTGAGTGGATGAAATTGTCAACACCATCAGAGGACTTGGTGAGAAGGTTGAAGAACCAATTACTGTGCAAAAGGTGCTAAGGTCTCCCCCCTTAAGATTTGATTCCAAGGTCTCTGCCATTGAAGAAATGTAGGATCTGAAGAAAATGATGATGGATGAGTTGCATGGGATTCTCATTGCATATGAGATGAGGATAGAAAAAAAAGATCCAACACGGAAGGAAGTACCTATCAAAGCATTAAATAAGACAAAAGGACACAAATTTTGTTATTGTTGCAGCCATGAATCAAATACAAAAGAAGCACAATTTGTGAGAAAGTTAAGAAAAGGATCTAACAAATACAAAGGTAAGCTACCTTTCAAATGTTTTAATTGTGGTAGAGTATAACGTTTTTATACTAAATGTCCATATGCAAAAAGGGAAGAAAGTGATGATGAGGATAGTAATGATAAATAAGAACATAACAATAAAAGCAAACCTTATAGACACAAAAGAAGAAAATATACTAAGAAGAAGAGTTTCTACTCTAGAGAGGATAGTAGCTCATCTCAAGAAAGTGATGGATATGTTCTGATATTGACAAAGAATAATTCTTCTTCACATGGATACAAATTCTACTGATAAAGAAAATGAATATAATCAAAAAGAAAAACTAGATGAAGAAGAAGAAGACATTGATGGGGAATTGAAACTTGAAGAAGAACTCGTTGGTGCCTTAGAAGAAATAGACAGACTCGGGAAAAAGAATAAAAAGAAAAAAGAGAAATTGAAAAAATATCAAAAGAAGGATCATGATATTGATGAAACACAAAAAAAAATTATCAACCCGAAGAATTTACTAGAAGAGGCAAAAAGGATAGGAGAAGTGGTCAAAAGTCAATTGAAAGAAAAGGAAGAAAATTGCAAGAAGTTGGAAGCTGAAATAGTTTCCTTAAGAAATGAACTAGATAAAACAATTGATCAGTTGAATAGAAGCTTGAATTTTGGAAAGATTACTAAAATATTATATAATATTCTTAGTTTCCAAAGGTCACCATTCATCAAGACATGTATTGGCTGTGACGAAAAACAAAAGAACTTTGAGGAAGATGCAAGCACTAAGGTCACAAAGCCATCATAAAAGGAAAATGAAGAAAATCCTAAAAGTTATGCCAATATTCTCAAAGGCTCCATCAACAATGAAAGAAACATCAGGAAAGTAAATGATTACCAATAGAAATATGATTCTTCTCACAAGAATGAGTTTAGAAGAACTGTTCCTCCAAGAAGACCTTTCACAACCCGGTACCAAAATCTCTTTCTTGAATATTGTTTTTCTTGCAATAATTTTTATCATAAATCAATAGATTGTAGAGCTTATGCAAGAAGTGATCATGTGAAATATATAAATAGAGTTTCTTACAAAACCTCAAAGAATGATTATGTGAAAAACAAAACCGAATGTTCTCATGGGTTTGTTGATAGAAACTACAATTCATTTCCTCCCCTACTTGATTACAATGTTGAATGTTATAAGTGCAATAACTATAGGAACATAACATGTGATTTTAGAAGAAACATAATAAAGTCTCTTAAACAAAACAGGGAATAATATGCTCTTACCAAGCATAGAGAAGAATACTCAAAGGTGTGGAAAAGGAAGCAAGAAGAATCGAAGAGGACGAATGTGGACTTGCAATGTATGCTCAAGACAAAGGAAGCCAATGGTACATTGATAATGTATGTTCAAAACACATGACAGGGATTAGAACAAATTTTTCACCCTAAAGTAAAAAAAGAGAGGTAGGGTGACCTTTGGGGATAATGCTTCTGTAAGGATAGTTGGAAAAGGTATCGTTAGTCTTGATAATGGAAAGACTAAAACACATAATGTATTGTATGTTGAAGGGTTAAAACACAATATTCTAAGTGTCAGTCAAATGTGTGATCAAGGTCACAACCTCACATTTCATTCTAAAGGATGTGAGATAAGGAAAGTGGGTTCAGGAAGATTAGTGGCAAATGCAAACCAAACCTTGAGCAATGTATACATTCTCAATGAAGTCAACGGAGAAAAGTGTTGTATGGGACAAGTAGATGAAAGTTGGTTATGGCATAGAAGTATGGGTCATATAAACTTTGACAATCTAGTAAAACTCAACAAGACACAAGCAACAAGAGATATGCCAAGGATATCAAAACCTACAAACACTATTTGCAAGCCATGTCAGCACGAGAAGTGAATGAGAGTTAGCTTCAAAACAAAGGAATACTCAACATAAAAGCCATTGGAACTTGTACACGCATACCTATGCGAGCCAATAAGAACACAAACTTTAAAAGGTGAGAGATATTTTATGCTGGTTATTTAAGATTACACAAGAATGACATGGGTTACATTTCTTAAAGAAAAATATGAAGCATTTGAGAATTTCAAATCTTTCAAATCCCTAGTTGAAAATGAGACCGATTTAAAAATCAAGTGCTTAAGATCAGACAAAGGAGGTGAGTTTACATCTTATGAATTTGATGAATTCTGTGAGAGTCATGGAATTTGTCAGGTTAGGCATTAGCAAAAAACGTAACTCCACTGATGTGTATTGTATTAACATGAGAGGTGCATAAATACATTAAGAATGATTGTTGGTCTTCCTCAATGAATGAATCTTCACATCACCTATGGCTCTTCATATTTACACTATTATTACAATAATTCAATCCCAAGGATTACATGTCTAACATTCCCCCCTTTAATCCGAAGGGGTGTTTGTGAGTCCAAGCATCATTATGAATTTTTCAAGTTTTTCTCTTCCAAGCACTTTGGTGAAGATGTCCGCAATTTTCTCATTAGTGGAACAATGTCTCAAGTGAATAGTCTTGGCCTCTACATGATATTGAATCAGGGGATACTTTGTGTTGATGTGCTTAGTTCGATCATGGAATCTGGGATTCTTGGCCAACTTGATTACATAAGTATTGTCAACTAGAAAAGGAGTAGAATTCACTAGTTTCTCTTGCAAATATTCAAGTATTTTCCCGAGCCACACAATCTCTTTTGTTTCTTCTGCAACTGCCACATATTTTGCCTCTATTATGGAATCTGTTGGAATTGACTGTTTGCATGATCTCCAGGAGATAGTTGTTGATCCAAGACTCATGAGATAGCCTGAAGTTGACACTCATTTTTCCTCGTCCCCAACAAAATCTGAATTAGAATATTCGATCATGTTGAATTTTTAACATCCCCCAACTTAACTTAGGAACATTACTACGTCGAATACACATGTAAAACTAATTTTTTTCTTGTTGCTTCATTTCATGTAGCTTACCAACTATAATTTATGCACATATTTAACTAGATTATGATACCCATAATTAAGTGTTTCTACAACATCCTAACTGAACATGAATGCAGTTAATAAATCATTTACAATGGATCATAAAACCATTCTCATTCATAGAGTAAAATGCACAAACATAAGACTCATAAGAAAACGTAGAAAAATCGGTAAACACTTATCTTTTTAAAATAAAGTTTATGCAACTAGCTGCTTGGGAAGGACGTTCCGCCCAACCATAGACTTGTTGTTCCAGATCTCAATAGCAAGTCACCCCTGAGTCAGAGCTAGGAATCCATAAAAGAAGGGTGCCTCTCGCAATCCACTCGCATCTCAATATCTCACAACTCATTGGTATTCTCCTACAATTATCAATAATTTTCTCTAACTCTCTTCCTCTTGACATGCCCAACCCAAGGAATCTACCCCTTCATTTCTCTCAGTCCATCTGGCATCCCATTCATTTATCAAGGTCTCTCTGGCATAGGTAACTGAGAATCTATCTATTGGGAACTCAAGGGAACTTGCTACTAGGAAAATATACTAGTAAAACAACAACATACACTTGTTGTTATAGTGAAACTCACTCAAGAGTTCACTCTTCAGTCCTAACAACATGGCTCTCCAATTTCCAAATCCAAAACGCTCCAATATGCTCCAAAATTTGCCCAACCTCCTTGCTCTAGATCCCATGCTCTTTTTCCCTACTCTCCCTTTGTTTTTCATGGCAAGACTGAATGTGAAAATCTCTCTATTTTCCCCATACAAGTTTCCTCTATTTTCCCAAGAAAATTGACTTCTCACTCTGCCCAATGTTGATTGTACTTTAGTCCCATGCTTCCAATAACTATGGGATGTGACTTCTACACTCACTCTCTGACAGGTATTCAATGATTGGGCTCTCATACACTCAAAAAAAAATTAGAAGGTTTCCCCAAATGATAATAAAATTCAGAAAACTTGGTTTGAATTAATACCTATAAACCATTTCCCCCCTTGGACCCCTATTATACACTCTTAGGCATTCCCTCTCTCTTGTGGATTAATCAACCCCCATCTATGTCCATATTCCCAACGACTGATATCACATTATATTTATTAAAATTCAGAAAATAGATTTATCATATTATATCACTTGGCCATATAGCCACATTCATTTCTACATTAAGCATTAATTAAACTGGGGATTATAGTGGGGATGTTACATAAGTCATCCACCTCAGAATACTCGAGTCCAAAATCTTGAGTTCCTTTCAAGTATTTTATAACTCTTTTTGCAGCAGACCAATGTCCTTCACAAGGATTTTGCATGAACCTGGAAAGAATACCAACAACAAATGAAATGTCTTGTCTGGTGGTAGTAAGATAGATAAGACTTACCACAAGTTGTCTATACTTGGTTACATCCTAAAATTCATTCCCTTATTTTGATGTGAGTTTCAAATTATGTTCCATTGGTGTAGAAACATGATTGCACTTAGCCATGCCAAACTTGTTCAATAGTTCTCCAATGTACTTCTTATGGGAGATGAATATGTACCTTGGATTTTGAATTACCTCAATTCCCAAATAGTAGTGAAGATGTCCCAAATATGTCATCTTGAAGCCTTTATTCAACTCTTTCTTTATGGATGCAATGTAGGTTTCATTGTTCCCTGTCATCAATAGATCATCTACATATACTACAAGATATACAACAATTTTGCCAACTTTCTTGACAAACAAAGTTGCATCATCAAGATTGAAATGCTTGAAATTCCATTTTAGAAGATTCTCAGTTAACTTTTAATACCATGCTCACAGTTCTTGTTTCAAGCCACATAAGTATTTGATGAGTTTGCATACCTTATGTTCTTGCCCCTTCGCAACAAATCCTTCTAGATGGGACACAAAAATATTCTCTTTCAAATCTCCATTCAAGAAAGTAGTCTTTACATCCATTTAATGAATTTTCCATCCATTATGTGCTTCCATGGAAAATAGAGTATGGATGGTAGCCCATTTTGTTGTGGGGGAAAACGTATCCTCATAAACAACACCTTCTTTCTATGCAAATCCTTTTTCCATGATCCTTGCTTTGTGCTTGTCAAGTGAATCGTATAATCTATAATTGTTCTTGAATACCCACTTGTAGCCGATTGGTTTGGTTTTGAATGGAGGATCCACCAACTTCCATGTCACATTCTTAATGATAGCATCATATTCATTCTGCATGGCTTCTTTCCATTCATCACGAGAAGTGGCTTCTTCAAATAAATTTGATAGACCTTGGATCTCAATAGATTGAGTAGATCTTGGATTTGACAAGATCTTGGCTTCAAGGAGACACCTTTGTCATTGAGGGTTCAACTCATTCGTGGATTTGTACTAAACCTAGATCCAGTGGGAACTTTAAGGTAGTGATTTGTGCTTGAAAGAATGACAAACAATTCTAGGATTGAGATAGAAAAAATTTGTTGGCTAGAATTTTGATCTGTGGAAGCTTAAAATGGAATATCTCCTTGTAGATCAAGAACAACATGTTGTTGTGGGTCTCAAAACAATTTCGATGGGTATGTCAAAGGAATATTGGGAGAAAATCGACAGGAAGGCGAGGAGTACGATTTGACTTTATCTTGCAGATTTGGTATTGTTGAATGTCTCAGGTGAAGACACTGCAAAGAACTGTGGGATAAGTTAGGGAATCTGTACCAGACAAAATCCCTGGTAAACAAGTTGTTTCTTTGAAAGAAATTGTACCTTCTAAGGATGAGTGATGGTAGCTCAGTAACAAAGAACCTAAATGCATTCAATACTAGATAATTCAGTTATTGTCTGTGGATATTAAAATTACTAAGGAGGAGAAATGTGTCTGTTTGTTTTGTTCTTTGCCAGATTCATGGGATAGTCTAGTTGTGGCTATTGCAAGTAATTCGACCACATTAACACTTGGAGATGTGGTTGCATCTTTCTTATCAGAGGAAATGAGGAAGAAGAACATGGAATGATCAAACAATGATGCCCTTGTGATGAGAGGTCGATCGATTGACAGAGGAAAAGGGACATTCTTCAACAGAAAGTCTAAGTCGAGGTGTAGATAAAAATCATCAGTTTAGTCGACAAGATGATGCTAGAAATGTGGTCAATTTGGGCATTACAAAAGGGATTGCAAGTCGAAGGCTACTAAGAATTTTTTTTTATTTGACGAGAATTAGTTGGCTGAAGGAAATACTTCTCTAGACAGAGGAGGATATGTGTATCTGGTTTCCACAAGTACACAATATGATCCTGATGTTTGGTTGGTCAACTCTGGTGCATCTTTTCATATGAAACCTCACAGGGAATGGTTTTCTCAGTATGAGAAGTATGAAGGAGAAGATGTATTCTTGGGAGATGACTCGACAACCAATATTGTTGGATGAGGGAGAGTCTGACTAAGGATAAAGGATGGGAGAAGTAGAACTCTTTCAAATGTGCTACATATTCCAAGTTTGGAAATAATATAATATTTGTTAGCACAATGAGTGATGCAGGTGTGCACATGGTATTTGAGAAGGATTCATGAAAAATGGTCATGGGGGTGATGGTATTGATGAGAGAATCTTGGATTGGAACCTTGTACAAGTTGTTAGGGAGTGTCGACTTGACTGAATGCAACAATACTGTTGATTTCGAGGTCGAATCGACTACGACCAAATCGATTGTTCCTCGTCTAGTTGACCCGACCATGTTATGGCATCAAAGGATGGGACATATTGGGGAAAATGGACTTAAATCTATGCATGGTAAATGTGTGGTCAAAGGTTTCCTTGATTTTTCTTTAGAAGTCGATTTCTATGAACATTGCATCTATGGAAAATAGAATTGTGTAAGGTTCCCATCTGGAGCTACAAGGTAAAAATTGATTCTGGAATTAATACATAGTGATGTGTTTGGGCCTGTACTAGTCCCATAACTAGGAGGATCTCTATATTATTTCTCCTTCATAGATGATTTCTTCAGGAAGACATGATTGTATTTCTTGAGAAAGAAATCAAAGGTTTTCGATATATTCAAAGAGTTTAAATATCTTGTGGAAAACCAAATAGATAAGAAGATCAAGGTGTTGAGATCTGACAATGGAGGTGAATTCTATGTTAATGATTTTGAGCAGTTTTACAAGAAATGTGGCATAGCATGTCAAAATACCACTCCATATACCCCTCAGCAGAATGGAGTTGTTGAAATAATGAACAGGACATTGATGGAAAAGGCAAGGAGCATGCTCAATGGTGATGGATTAGCAAAAAAATTATGGGCAGAGGCAGTCAACACTGCATGTTATCTGGTAAATAGATCTCCTTCATTAGCACAATTCGACTTGAATCTGCATGAGGTATGGTTTGGTAAACATTCTTCACTTTCACTTCTCAGAGTCTTTGATTGTGATGCATTTGTGCATGTTCCCAAGGAAAAGAGGAACAAGTTGGACAACAAGGCAATCAAGTGTATTTTCATCAGATACAAGGATGGAATGAAAGGATATAAGTCAGGGGATCCAGTGTTGAGGAAAACACTTTGTAGTTGAGATGTGATCTTTAGGGAAGTCAAATGTACTTCTGGGACTAAAGGGGATGAAATGGAAAAATAACCAGAGAAGCTGGTGTTTGAGCTAAAGAACAAAGAACATGATTCAAGCGAGTCAATTAAATCAAATGAAGAGGTGGAAATACAAAATTCGGTGTTAAGGAGGTAAGGATGAGTAAGGAAACAATATGAAAGGTATATTCCACCCAATTTCCCTTATGCATATGTGTTATCTACCACCAATGATGAGCCAAAGTCATTCAGGGAGGCAATTGAATCAACATAGGGTAAACTATGGAAGGAGGACATGGTTGAGGAAATGGAATCCTTGCATAAGAATGAGACATGGGATTTGGTTGAACTACCTAATGGAAAGAAACTCGTTGGTAGAAAGAGGGTGTTCAAGAATAATTCGAATGCGACAAGTCAAGTCGAGAAATTCAAAGTTTGACTGGTAGCGAAAGGTTATTCCCAAATCGAGGGAGTCAACTTTAGTGAGATTTTATGTCATGTTTCAAAACTTACTTCCATTAGAGTACTAATGTCTCTGGCTACAACATTTGATCTTCAAATAAAGAAAATAGATGTGAAGACAACGTTCCTACATGGGGACCTCGACGAAGAAATCTACATGAAGCAGCCTGAAGGATTTGCAGTAAAGAGCAAGAAATAGTTGATATGCAAGTTGAATAGATCCTTTTATGGTCTAAAGAAATCATCAAGGATGTGGTAGTAGAAGTTCAACACATACATCCTTAATTTAGGATTTGTGGGAATAAATCCTGATCACTGTGTGTATTCCAAGAAATAAGGTGGTCATTTCATATGTGTAGCATTGTATGTTGATGACATGTTCTTGGTTGGAAATGACATGGATGTCATAAAGGAGGTAAATATGAAAATATCCTCCAAGTTTGTCATGAAGGATCTTGATGTTGCTAACTTGATTATGGGAATGGAGATCAATAAATATTGGGAAGTTAGAAAACTTTGGTCAAATTAGAGGAAGTATGTTGAATAGTCTTAAAATGTTTCAGCATGCAGCAGTGAAAACTAGTCAAGGTACCAATTTTCGTAGGAGAAAAGCTTACTACTAAACAGTGTCCAAAGAAACATGAAGAAATAGAGGACATGGCATGTGTTCCCTATGATAGTGTTATTGATAGTCTGATGTATGCAATGGTATGCACTCAACTAGATATTTCCCATGCAGTGGGAGTATTGAGTAGGTACTTGTCGACACCTAGGAAAGAGCATTGGACTATTTTCAAGAGTGTGTTCAAGTACTTACGTGGCACAAAAGAGTATGCAATCTGTTACGAAGGGAAACCTGAAACTGGCAAGGAAATAAATGTACATGGATTTGTTTATGCCAACTGAGTTGGAGATATTGATCGAAGGAGGTCGACCTACGGGTATTCATTTAAAATGTTTGATGGAGCAAACAATTGGATGAGTAGGCAACATGAGGTAGTATCCTTGTCGACAACAAAAGCCGAATACATGGAAACTAACCATGCAAACAAAGAATCAATTTGGTTGTAGAGATTGTGTTCAAGGATTGGGTTTGAATAGCAAGCCATGAAGATAAATTGTGACAGTCATAGTGCAATTTTATTGGCCAAGAACCCAACTTACCATTCCAGGATGAAGTATATGTTGGATTACTGAGAGGGGGGGTGAATTAGTAATAGAGCAATTTAATCCTTTTTCACCATAAAATGCAAGTGTTATATCAATGTAGCATTATCATCCAATAGTTGCAGAGTAAATAAACAATGAACAAAT